>KL267407.1:2377-28257 GCA_000699545.1 Podiceps cristatus
CCTAAAGGGGAAGAAACAGGAAAATTGTTAGCCTATATTAATAAAAAAAAGGTGAATAGAACACTTGTAACATTAAACTGCTGTTGTAATTCAAGGAGTCACTACGAGTGATTCTCTCCCTCCAACCTCCCCTCTCAGAGTTTTATTTACTGCAAATTCTATCCCTAAAATGTCAGCCGTCCTCTTATTTCTACAAGCACAGTGCAGAAGTCAGGCACTGAGACAGGAAGCACTGCATTTAATGACGCTGATACGTAGGAATACCGCTTCGGGCAGGGCTACGTACTGCTCCAGGTCACATAGGCACTGCTCTGACAGCAACGAGACAGCACAAATCCAAAGCTATTTGGATTGGCAGGAAACGAATTTAACTGAAACACTACCTACAGGCCTTTTTTTTTTTTTTTTTTTTTTTAACTTCCTCCTTCTTTTGAAAGCTAAGCAAAATAAATGAGAAATTACTGACTAGAAGACAAGCAAACAGATATAAATTTTAGTGTCATCTGCAGAGGTAGCTGTTCTATAGGTGGGCACAGTCATAAACTGTAACAACTTAAGGATATTTACATAGGTGTTTAAATGACACTGGCCATTGCATTAACTCATTTTGCCACTGCCATCCTACACCAAATTTTCCAACAAGTTATCTTATAATAATGTTGATTATGCTGATAGACAAAGATGACATGTACGGCCTGAAAGAATATATTATAAAGAAATGGAGAAGAGTGGCTAGTTACCATATGAAGCATATTCAGTTTAACTGTACTTCCAGTCCAATTACATTTCATAACCTTGAATTGATATATCTCCTACCTGCCATCATTGATATTGTTTTTCTCTTACATAATTCTAAAAATCAGAAAAAAATCGTTCCCAACATGACTTTTTCAACTTTCAACATAGAAAATTCGAGTACGTACAAAGTTATCTGTATACTCGACAACCTCAAGGTTGGCATTTGTCTTAACTCACATAGGCTATTTCAAGCACCCCATAGCACCTCTTTGGTCTATCAAGCTGATTGTTGGGTGCTTCATTCATCTGGGAGCCTCCACCTCCCCTTGGGCTCAAAGCTCAGTATTTAGTCCTCACAAGCCAGCTGTTTAACACTGGACACCAAACCTTTCATAGAATCATAGAACCACAGAATGTTTTGGGTTGGAAGGGACCCCCAGAGCCCATCTAGTCCAACCCCCTGCAGTGAGCAGGGACACCATTACCCAGGTCAGGTTGCTCAGAGCCCCGTCCAGCCTGGGCTTGAATGTTTCCAGGGGTGGGGCCTCCGCCGCCTCTCTGGGCAGCCCATTCCAGTGCTTCACCACCCTCATTGTGAAGAATTTCTTCCTTGCATCTAATCTAAACCTACCCTGATTCAGCTTGAACCTACCCTGTTTCCCTCCCTGCTTACCAGCCATGCTAACCTGTTGCGAAATGGGACACTGATGAGAAAACTTACAATGCTGCACTGGGCTACCAACTTAGGGTACGGTGCTACCGAGAAATTGTTACTTCTGCCTGGAATGTTAGCATGCCAAAGGAATTAAAGCGATACCCAGGGCATAAAAGTTTACATTGGGTAGGTTAATATATTTTGCAATGAATTTATGGAATGGCTTATATATACATTGCCATTTTGGTAAGTATTTTGCCTGCAATGTGCATAGGCCACAGTTCCAGAGATTTGAGAACCCCTGCCCTTATGCCCAAACTTAGTGACTTCCTTAGGCAAGGACCTTGTCAAAACTATACAAAGTAGAAAATAAAGACGAGTTTGAAGTTACATACACACACACAAAAATTGCCATTCAGAATTCTGCAGAAGACAGTCAAAAACCACGATCAAAGAACATTAAGAATTTACAGGACTGTGAATAATACATCTAAATAATCCAGCATTTTCAGACGACGGTATTGAAGTTTTTGAAGTAAAAGAAAAAAGCAAGTACACTGTCTTTACCTCTGGAATACAGCATTCAATCAGAGGGACCAAACGAAGCAATGGAAAACAAGTGTATCACACTGGAGGTTACCATCTCTGTTAGCAGCATTCTCGGAAACAAACACAAGCTCCTCAAGCGCAACCACGGAGGCTCAGCTCTATGCATTCTGCTCAGCTCTAGCCATCCCTGCCAGACAATCTTCCTCAGAGGTTCAGGACAGCATTTGGTGCTTGTAAAGCAGAGCCACTGAAGAACTTTAACAATTTTATGATGGAGGAAGACAAACAACTAGAAGCAGAGGTATCTTAAAACTGCTGCATCCAGGCTCGTTCGTGGCCCCAAGTTCGGCTTTCAAGCCCTACACAATAGCTTCGGAGTGGTTACCCTGCCCCGCGTCTTGGAGCCATTTGAAGCCAGGGGTAAACACCATACAAGCCATTAAAATGAACACGGGTCTGCTGATTTCTTTAACCACCGGACACAACTTTCCCTTGCAAGCTTCATTCTAACCCCCCCCCCGCCCCGTGCTACCCCCATCTCTGCCCTGCCAGCCTTACACCATTCTCCGTACGCACGTTAAAAGACACTACAGGAGCCCTTTCTCACCAGCTCAGAACCTTCGCAGGCCTGTCCCGCCCAGACAGCCTGGGCGATGGGGGAGCAGATGCCCATTTCCTTGTGTTCCGACCGATGCCCTTTATCGGGGAGCGCATCATCTGAACAACACATGATGTCTGTGAGTTACTTGGGTATATGCACTACTCGCAAAGTGGTTCCCAGTGCACGTGGCTGACTACTTAAATAAAATCTTCTTAAAGTTGCCAGTGTTTTGAAGATGGTCAGAGCCAGTGAAACCTGAGGAGTGGACTGCCTGGTGCCTAAGGTTCAAATGCCGATGGAAGCTTTCTCTGCAATAGGTGTGCTCTTCACATGGCTCAGGCTGATGACCAAAAAAGCTATTCCTCTCCCTCACACAGAGACACGCTTCTCTCTTCAGCAGTTACCTATCTGTAAAGCATCTGTAATAATACTATGGCTTTTTGAAGGCTTACTTAAGAGGTCCCAAATTTACCAGAGCAGGTAGTTAATTAGCCTAGAAGGAAGAAAAAAAAAAAAAAGAGGGGGGGGGGGGGGGAGACAGCTCTGGTTTAATTTCCTGGGTAATCCTGGGTATTCTTGGATATAATTCAGTAGATTTAGTCTATTCAAATCCAAATATCCACACCCTGGAACATCAAGACCTGGCAGCTTTACACAGGTGCTGTGCAACAATCACATACCAAACATAACATGGTAAGCATCAACATTCCAGTAGTATTTTCAGAGTGATTCCCCAAAAGACAAGATCAATTTCTATCAACAACAAAGACATGTTTTATTGAACAAATCTATGTACAGTACAAAAAAGTTTTTAAAATGAAACACTACTGTTGATTTATTGCAGTTTGATGGCTCAGTTTTAATTTGTACTCTTGTATAAAATGCAAAGTAAAATAATTTAACATTCAACAAGGAAGCACAAATTTCCTTTCTTGCTGAACCTGTAACAGCTTTTACAAATTAAGAGTCCCAAAATGCATACACTGCATTTAATCAGAAAGGTGTTATACAGTACCAAATAAATTAAGAAAATAGTAACACTACCACCCCCTTTGAGTCTTTTGTCCATAGCACTGGTGTTAAACCATAAAAGAAATGAGTACAGCTGAACCTTCAATGTGATATTAAAATCACAAAGTTTAATGTTATAAATTATCCAAACTATACAATTTATATAGTTTTAATGAATATGGCTAAATAACCAAAGTACCAGTGACCTTCCCCACAGATATGACCACTTTCAACCTACTTCTTTTTTTTCTTTTTTCCTTTTTTTCCTGAAAAGGTGCCTACCAAATGGCAACTCTTTGAAAATTAGAACTTACATGACCTTTACAGTGAACCATGATTGGGTTAGAGTAGACAGTCTTAAAAGGAAAGCCTAAATCCAAGTTACAGCCACCTGGAGGAATGTTATTAGGATACAATCATCAGCAATGAAATGCACAAACTTTGATCCAACAAAGCTCCTAAGCTCATGTATAACTTCAGGCAGCTTTAAGATGTTTGCATGCTTACATTACACATGTACTTCAGTATTTATTGAATCAAAGTGATACATCTTGAAGAAGTACTTCCAATTATATCATACAATGCTTAACGCCTGGGAAAAAAAAGCCTTTCAAATCTAGTTTTGGAACCTTTTTCAGCCCTAGAAGTTGCAGGCTTAGTATAGGGTAATACTCAACATACTAAAGAATCCTTGAAAAGCATGTAGAATTACCCCCACACATTACAAGTATCTTTTTGCTCCTAATTAATGTTGCTTAATACTGCTGAGTGTTGACTGAGAATAGCAACTAGTTAAAGAAAATGCAATGTCTTTTGAAGTAAGAATCATTACTTAAAACAAAAATGTTACCACTCATTGCTACTTTAAGTCAATTTAGCAGATTTCTGGTAGGTGGTTAGGTGATGCTAATGTTCACCTATGAAAGAATTCAGTTTTCCAGTTCTCCAAAGTATATATACTGAACCCATGGTATAAACAAATCGTGTTGCCCAAGAAAAGCATCTTTGAACAAAAATTATTTTAATGCAGGTACAAAAAATTATGGTCACAGTTTATGCATGTACACAGATGTATTTATCTACACACTTAAGCCAAAGAAAATACAACTCTCAATCATCGTTTTAAAGCATCTTCAAACACATGGAGCTCCAGGAAAAGGCAAAAAAGCACCAAAGATTAAAGGTACATTTAAAAGACTTTATACAAACATTTTTGTCATAACTATTGAATGAGTTTTCAGATTTAAAAAAACTGTAATACTTTAAAATTAACCTTTTTTTCTTTCCCCAAATGTATTGAAGCAAATTTAACTAGGCTAACAATGTCAAGCAATGAAAGGGGAGCCTGGGAACATTCAAGATAACTGGGTCCTTAAAAATTAGTTGGTAACTTGAAACCAAAAAATATGAAAGTGCATTTGGCTGATAAGGTCCCCATTAATTTTATGTTTAAAAACTTTTAATGTATTTACATATGTAAATATATATAGCGTGTATATATGTGTATATAATGAAGGATGCATTTTAATCCATTTTTTTGCAACTGCAAAAAAAATTCTTTGGTGCCTCAAATGTCATACAAAGCTCTGAAAGCAGGCCAGTCATCGGTATTAATGTAATGCACACATACCTGTGATCATAATTTTATAACCTTTTATGTTAATCCAACTCAAAGTTAAGGCAAGCATTTTTTAGAATTCAGAAGAGTATGATTTTGAATTTGTGTTCTTTTTACCTCTCAGGAGGGGAAAAAGAAGGAGAATTAAAGTAAATATCTGCTTAATTTCACAGAGGATTATTAGCAGAGGCATTACTGAACTATTAAGTTCCAGAACTACTCAACAGCCTATTTTACAATGAAACCCTTAGGTGTGCAAGTGTGAGCCATTGCTACAACGAACAGATCTTGTATGTACCTCTTGATTTTTTTAATTCACTAGTTTTTATGTATCTGTTGATTTAAGCAAGTTGATCATCTTATTATGCCGTACATGCATTGTGATGAACTGTTCAGTAAGCAAACTAGCTGAGCTGGAACAGTTGGTCTTTGCTGTCCTACATTTCTGTGATGACTCCATCTGCATATGCCAGTTTTCACCACTACACCTTCCATGCCTACAGTCACATTAAAATTTTCAGCTACCCGCATAGAACAGGATCCCAGATAAAGCCATTTATTAGGTGGCAAGACAGTACAAGATAGATTAGAAGATAAATTAGCACAGTAATTAGACAACGTGCGTGTTTGTCACACCTCTGTTTGGGGTGGGAAGACCAAAAACTACAATAGCATCTTTTTGGTTTCCGAACATCCAATATTTCAATGTTACATATAGAGCTGAATGACTCAGATTTCCTGTCTTCACATTCTGATTGTTTCTATGAACAGCGAATTTTGGATAAAGTGCTTAACATTTAACTCCTTCACTAACTTCTGGGAAAGGCTATCTTTTCAAGAGATGCTACTAGATCACTAGATAGGGTTGTAATATGTCTTAAGGTTGAGTCGACATACATTTTCTCCTTTCCTCTAGACAGTAAATAAGCAGTTACAGTACTGAGTTGTGACCTACCACCATTAAGCAATACCACATATGTGAAACAGGCTCTTCCTGATCTTATTTTTTTCCAACTTGTCATGTGCTCTGCTTTTGTCTGCCTTTTTTTTTTTTTTTAAGAGAAAGCCATATCAAGTTCTTTTTGGTCATAACGACAGCTGAAGAACCTCTGTATTTGCATAAAATTAGTTTAACTCTGTAATGCAAGCTTAAGCCCCTTCAACTTCTATATTTCAATCTCTTCTGTTAAAAGCCACACAATCTGTGCATGTACTGCTTTGTCTTCCTGCACCTACAACAGATGTTTTACAGGACACTCTTAACATACACATTTGCCATAGCCTCCAAAAGGGCTTCTCTTGCATGCATCTGATTCCCACTGTGCACAACTTTCACATCAACTCACTTTTCCTTGCATGCTCTGTACTTCAAGTTTTTGGCTATTTGAGCATTCCATCCATCTTAGATTTCCTCCTACATTTCTCTTTTTGGATTCTAAGTTTATTATTATATGAGCTCCATGCTTTTTTAGCAAATAATGGAATCACACACTCAACCTTTGAAAAAAAAAAAAATGCATGGTTCCTTTACGCATTTTTTTTTTTTTTTTAATCCATATTATAATGACGTAATGCCTTCTTGAATGATTCCTTCCCAGCTGTGTGGATAGATATCCTTTAACCACACATTTTGCAACTACAGCAGCTTTCAGAATTGGTTGTTTTTATTTCCATAAGGCAATTAACACCTCTGCTTGCTCAACTGTATGCCTTATTTTCCTTAAACCTTCATGCTAGAAAGACTGTGCCGCTAAGCTTCAATCACACATTTGGAATGAATGTGGCTTTTCGGATAACTGGTACTTTGGGGATTTTGTAGCAACCTTTCTGGACTCAAGACCTGCAGAGCTTCTGTGAGTTCCTCTGTGAGTTTTGTCTAGAAAATGTGCTTTGTCTTTATCAAGGTCATGTTTTTCTTTAGTAATTTGAGACTGCTTTATGATTAAGGCCAACTGGGAAACGAACTGATGCTTCTTCATGTAGTGTTTTCTTACACCACTCCTCATTTGATACATTTTCCCACAACATTGAATCAGGCACCTGTAAAAGAGAATGCACTGGGATCAAAATGAAGACTAACCAACGTAAACCATTGTTTAATCTAGAACACTGCTTATGTTGTTCAACATGTTTAGTTTCAAACATGCAAGGAAAGTCAGACTGAATTACCCCCTCCTGTTTTACGAGAAGTCTTTTCCATTAGACCTGCCTACCAATTCTCACCACCTCTTTCTTATTCTAAACAGGATGTCCAATTTGAACTTCCAATTTAGCACAATATTGCAATTTGTCTAAATTCTAGCATACTACAATTGCTTACAAGTTGTGTCTGTCTCATCTATTCCATCAGGTTGCCTGTTTTCAAAGACAGTCTTCTGGCTGGTATTTCCCTCCAAACAAAACAACCCAGAAGGACTGTAAGACTTACTTTCATCATCTGAATCGAATCCAAAGAGCGTCTGACACTTCTTTTGTGCAAGGTGAGCCTCAAGTGCTTCTGAATTACAGTAGATGGTCAAGCAGTTGCCGCATCTAAATCTTTCTGTTGATTTGCTACAAAATTTATCTTGTTCAGAATGAGCATCTACTTTATCAGTCAAAAATTTTCTGCGTTTTGGCATGCTAATGTATCGTTCATCAAGATAACTTGGAGGCAATGGTCTAACATACGGTTTTGTTAAGATGACACCATATGAAGTATTCTCTGTTGTCTGATTTGGTTTAGAAGGTAATTGTGAGGCAGCAGCATTATTTTGTGGTGTATCATGACAATTCTGTAAAACTGGTAACACCGACCCATTTTCTGTCCTTGTTTCATCTGCCACTCTGTCCAAAGGTATTTCTGATGACTTTGATGATGTCTGATCTAGGTCACTGTGCCCATTGACTAATTGGTCACTAACAGCATTACAGTTTTCAGAATTTGGCTGTAACACAGGTGTCTTTTGGTCTATCGAACTTAAAACTGAAGCACTACCCTCAGATGAACTTTCATTTCCATTGTGAATTACATTATTTGCTTTCTTCTCAACACTTTGAATATATGTCTTTGGTTCTGTAGAATCCTTCCTTGACTTCCAAGTTGGAATTGGTAAATCTACAGTTTCTTTTTCATTAATAGATTCATCATCATCATCATCTTGGTAACTACAGAGTTCTGAAGGATCATCTGAAGAATCTTTTTCGCTTGCATCTTCTGAACATTCTGGTGTTTTATTTAAATAATGCCGAGCCTCATGTTCATACAGCAAAGGGAGCTCCTCAAATAGCTCACAGCACTCTGCAAAATTGCACTGAGCTTTAAAAACACTGTGACTTTTTGTATGTTCTGCAAGCTCAGTTGACAGTTTAAATCTCTGATTACAATTAAAGTGTAAACAAAAGTATACATTTGGATACACATGTCTCTTCAGGTGGTCTATAAAATGTTGGGAATCAGCAAATTTTCTCTGGCAGAACCGACATTTTCCTTTATTCCATTTCATTATATGCTGCTGCACCTTCAAATCAGTTGGATGAGCCTTTCTTGCGTGTTTATTGAGGAATCTTATCTTTTTAAACACTCTAGCACAACCATTAGCAGGGCATTTAAAGCTTCCTTCCTCATCCATAGCATCGACGTCTTTTTGAGAGCAAAAAGCTCCATTCACTTTGTGCAGAACAGGTGACTCTTTACTGGAGCTCTCATCATCTTCAGGCAAGCTTTCTGTACTTAAAGCCTCAGGAACATTATTAAAACAGCTGTCACTACTATTTTCAGTTGCATCATCCTGGTCACTTAAATGGTTTTCCACTGCATCAAATACCTGTTCTGCATTCTCCTCCTCCACTTGGATCACTTGGTCAGCACTTGGAGCTATTGAAGTCTCTGGTTCATTATCTTTGGAACCATCAGAATTCCCATTTTCAAGAGACACAGAAACATCAGAACATTCTGCTTCATTAGGAGCAGAAGCCTGCTGACCAGCCTCAAGAACTGCAGCAAGATGTTGCCGTTCTATCTTCCTGACATGATTCCTTAAGTGCTTCAGCATAAGTCCTCTTTGCCTGAACTTTCTGGTGCAAAGTACACAGGAAAAACTGCCCTTTTTTTGGTGAGCTTGTGCGTGTTTCACAATGTGACCACCAAGAAATTCCTTGTTGCATATCACACAGCGGTGCCTTGGTACAGTTTGATCTAACATTTTAGATGCCTCAAGAGGTTCATGGTTCTTTTTGGCATTACCTTTGGGCTGGGCTTCAGAGAGGTCTTCAGGGTCAAGCTCTCCATTGCTTACATCTGTTAAACAGACACATTCCTCACTCAGAGCCCTACACTCTGTTATCTTCTCTGAATTTGCAGTAGAGTTTTCCAGTGTACTTTCACTTAAGCCAACGAAGGCTTTATCCCCCAATAATGCTAAACAATTCTGCTTGATCATCAAGAAATTCCAAAACTCAGGATCGAAAAACAAACCTTTTTTCAAAATTGGAAGCAATTCAAAACGTACACGGTTTTGAACAGAACTAGTGCACTCATTGTATTCTTCATCTGCACATTTATATAAATGTTCAACAGTGTAGTAAGATTCCAAGGTGCGCTCAAGAAAAAAGACTGAAAGAGCACAAATTCTGAGGATCTCTAAGTCATTTGGCAGAAAATGAGCAATTGCTTTATAAATAAGACTTTTCATGTTGGGATCTTCACGGAGGTCCAACTGTAGGGCACATCCACATATCTCAACACATATCTGAAGACCATCTTCACCAACCTGCAAAAAGAAAATTACAGTGTACATAATTATAGAGTATGTATAATGGTATTTTCCTTATGGGCTTATAGAAGTCTACAGCTTGAAAGTAAAATAAAAAAAATCAGACCCACAGAAAAGAACTAGCATAAGCAATGCCCAAACATCAACATCCTATGTATTTATATTCATCTACTTGCAAAATAGCTAGGAGTTCAGAAAGCATCCTGCCAGTAAACTTCACTTAAAGGCATGTACATTTTAAAAATAATGATCAAACAAGACTATAAAATACAGATACAAAAATGTTCAAAACCAACATCTGGTTTGCACTGAAAGCTATATAGAGACTGTCAACAAAGCTTCAGATACTTTTGCATGTGCAGTTCTACAGTTAAAGACAATTAATTATTTGGGGATATAAAACAAGACTGCAGCAAATTACATCTGATCTAGCAGTATCTTCTGTCTGCATCTTCATCACCTAGGCTGTTTCACAGTATAACTGAACAGTTACTCTATATTTTGTCCCTGTTCTAACTCATTTAACTTGCATGGCACAAAAATACAAGCTATAAAATATTGCCCTCAATTTTGAACAATGACCACCAGGGAAACCATAACAACCCATGGCCAAGGCTTGACTTTTCAGAATTGACAAACTATCCTTCCAATGCGCATAATTCCTATTTCACATTTTAGGCTGAGGGCCCTGCCCTGAAAACGTAATTTGGAGAAATCTTCAGGAACACACTGCCCAATAAGTAGCAGATTACAGTAAAAAGAGTTTCAGGAAGTTCAGAAATAATTAATACCTACCTATATTTAAATGTGTGCTAACAAAGACATACAACATTCCGTATGTAGTGGGTTATTAAAAAATACAATTATTTAGAGGCAAATACAAATAAATGTTATTCATGTCACACAAGTGTTTTAGAATACATACTCACATTAAAATCTTGAACAGCAGCAAATCATTGCATTTAGAACTGCATAACAGCACCCGTGAACATTTATAATTCATTTTAGGGCACAGAATATGAAGGAGCTCTGTTGAGTCAGGTTAATGATAAAAAACATTTGTTTGGAAACAACTTGCACTCCTGTGCAAGTTGTTCACTCCTGTGAAGCGTTGCCCGTTACATCTTTTGCAGATGTTTGTATGGGATAGTGTAAGACTAACATGAAGCGTGAAACACAGTACACTTTCCTGAAGCAAAATTGTATCTTCTCCTGTCTTAGTCTAGCTTTTCCTTTACATTACATTAAGCAGTTGTTTGGATTTGATTAGAACTGGTGAAAGGCTTCAGAACTTAACAAGAGTGAAAGGCAGATACAATGGCATTCCACAAGTCCTATTTCCTTAAGGAGCAAGGCTAAGAAAAAAACCCAACAGATGCATCTTTCACAGTTACTCCATGTATTTATTATTAATTTCCCCATTTATTTATAGAGGATGACATTCCTCAAACTTACTTTAGACAGGAAGAAAAACCTCAGAATTCAGTCGATAATAAAAATCTTAAAAACATCCAACACACCAAGGGCAACCATAATATTGAAGCATATTCTGGAACATGACACAATTTTTAAGTTAATATTGTGTCCTTCCCTACCTTCTCTTAACTTTCCACAAAAAGTGGCCATTACACAATGTGAACATCACTTCTCTTTAACTAGTTACAAAAAGAATGGGGGATGGGGTAAGACAAACAAACAAAACTTACTTCATCCTTAATGACTTTCATGAAAGGGAAAATTACTCTGACATTTGTAGCAATTCTTAAAAGCTGGTAGCACTGGTCGACAAATACTTGTTTTGATGGGTTAGATTTAAGCTGCAGTTTACTCCAAATGAAGATCAGGTCCCTATAAGCACAGAATAAGATATTTTGATTAGACTGTATTTGAGGGTGTGATACCAGTTTAATTTACACCACAACGTGCACAATGGAAAATGCAACTTAATTACTTTGTTAAAGCACTCACGATATCTCCTATCACTGAGCCAATTAAATTTTCAACAAAATATTAATGTATTCAGCTTTGTATCAGAGAACTGCATAATAAAGTCAGATACTATAGCTACTGGCAATAAACATCAGGCTGAACAGCAAGCTCTGTGCGTATTTGGGATTAAGTTAATTTCAGTGCAAGGATGAGAAGCCCTTCAGGAAAAGAAGTGTCTGGACGTGGAAAGCGGGAGCATTGTAGAAAGCTAGCTACTGATACGGCCCACTGACAGGAAATACTGATGTTCTCCAGTTATGCATATTACAACACAATTTTTTTTTTTTTTTTATTTTTTTTTTAACTGCTATCATCACTGGTCTTTCCAGCCAATAGCAGTTACTTTTAATTATCAGGCTCTACAGCTAGTCATACATCTCTATGATCTTCAGTCAAGTAACAGTTCTGACTGATACAAGGAAACATAAGAAGAGATTACTAGGCTCTACAGCAGAGCTCGTACACAGGTAAGGTTTTTTAGTCTATAAAATACAGCTAATTGAAATGTAGAGTCTGTAAGTTCTATGCACTGTAATTTAGAGACTCAGAAAGGTAAGTGGACTTAACTTTCAGTTGTAATAAAATTTGCCAGCACAAAGATGTTACACAGGAGTAGATATAGTTAGGACTAGGCAGAAGTCCCACCATAACATTACAATGAAAACGGGACAAATCGACTTTCATTTTCTGAAGGAAGGCACTTTTTTTATTCCACCAGCCTCCTCCCTCAGAAAACACAAATCCAGTTACTGACAAAATATTGGGCCATTCTTCCAAAGTCTCTAATCTGTGCAGATGCAAACCAGACAAGTCTTTTGAGATTAAGCTTGTCTAGTAAGGCCAGTGCCTGCGTGAAGGAGAGTGACAGAAGTGCCTACGACAAAACACCAACTTCACTTTTAAATTTAGGACAGCCCTACAATTCTCCTTAACATTTTAAGAGCTAGACAAAAGAGCTTGATTGTTTTCTTTCATTCAGAACCAAAGAAAACTGAAGTTGAAAGAAAAGATCAAGCTTACATGGGGGGGAAAACTTTGAAAGAGTTCTACAAGCAGCTCTACCCACACACACACAAAAAATAAAAAAATAAAAAAATAAAAAAATCAGTCTTATGGGTTTTCTAAAGATACAAGCTGTTCACCTCTGCTTGCAAACTGCACGTACAGGTTTGGAACCGACTAGTGTCTTTGTGCACCAAACCGTTTATCAAAATTCAGTAAAAGTCTCAACCTGAAGTACAAAAGAAAGAACTGAACTTTTTTGCTGTTAAATGTGTCAGCAGTTAAATAATACAACTTATTCCATGCTTTGTCTTACACCATTTCAGAGCAAGTCATTTCAACACTAATCCTAGAGAATTTGAGAAAACTCAAATTATTCTTCTGAGAGATTAGCAGTTAAAAGTGGCTTGCCGTGTGCTCAGACAAGTGTGATGGCTGGCATAAGGAAAAAGCTGAAAAAGGAATGGAGAAAACTTAAAAGTAGAAGGAGCAGCTACATTGGTGAAGGGCAAGCTGTTAAATCGGTTTAACCAACATTTGACTGGACCCTAGTGTGAAGTAGTATTTTAGCCTTATTCCTCTGTGTAGACATGGAGGCTTCTCCTTCTCAAGCACATTTCTGACTTTGATAATCATTAAGGATGAAAGCATTCTTAAAGAGCTGATTGGACTGCATTTCAACCTCTTAAACACTTCGGATACCCAATTTAATGCTGAAATCAGCAGCAGTTGAGGTATTTCTGTGTCACTGACCACAACACAGATGATACACTTGAGATAACGTAGGCAGGGTTAGTTTTCTATTTGCTTGATTATTATGGCATTATAGTATAGTACTTAATGACATGTACTTTTTGCATAGTAGAACTTAGTTCACACTGAGGCCCGTGCTTAAGCTATTATTGGATGTGTGTTGGGGCAATTTAAATTGTTACTGTACGATTACAGAACTTGGTACCTCTTTACCAGAAGCAACCAGGTATTCCGGCCTGTTAACCCCCTGCAAAATATCTAAACCATTGCGTGCCTCCATCAGCAATGTAAAAGAATGGTTAACCCCTACCTTAGCTACATCTAAAACCTTCGCTATTGTTGATAAGTAGCAAGTCTATCTTTCCTTGGGTATAGATAGCACACTTTACTAAAATGTTACCTAATTCACAAAAATTACCTAAAGGCCAAAGACTGACTGAACGTGTGGGAAAAATTCCTTGACTTACTGAATTTACTGCATAGGAACCACTTGAAAACGGCCAAAACAGCATCTAAAAATTGCCTGGCAGTGAAGGCAAGCCATTCTGCTACACTTGTGCCACCCAAATTTTGGCTGTCTTCCTGGAGACATCACTTTTTGATACTAGGAAGTCATTAATTACATCATTATGGACTGACCTCTTACCAATACCTTGTACAGAAATATTTCTAGTAAGACCAAGCACAGCTTGCTTTGCGATTAATTTGTAAATGGGCTTTCACTTGAGAAAAAATAATTCAGATCATCTGAATCTAGAATTTATTCTTAATGTCAATGAAAACAGTAAGAGTTTTGTGACAGAGCTGCTTAAAGTCCATCTTCCTCTGAGATAACATGAGAACTAATGGTTTCAGCATGAAGATTTCATATAAGTTGCTTCACGTGAAGCGATAGCAAGTATCTGATATTTACAGCTTTCTAATCTATTTTAGTATCTTATCTTTGCTAGTGGTATTTGCTGCTAGATCTGCAAGGTCCTCAATTCCAGACAAGGGAAGATGATTTATGCTGTGCTGAAGATGTTAAAATCTTCTCTAGGGAAAAATACACAATGTGGGTTAATTTAATCTGGCTCCTACTTCTTAAAAAATTTGAATTACAGTATAACCATGCCTTCCCAAGCTTTGTTCCAGTTTACATTATCTATTAAGCATTATGCAGATTTCTCTTTTTGGGTACATAATTGTTAAGACTCAGCATCTGTAAAGAATGAAACAGCTATTCTAGCTGCACAGACATAACTGCTCTGATCTCTTTCAAAGATCCTCAAATTCTATATTCTGAACATAAGATTAAAATATTAAGATGCCAAAATGCTTTCCTTGATAAACATCTCAAACAGTACTTTAGCCTCTTCTGGAATTTATTTTTTGACATCTACTTTGCCAGAACTCAAGGACAGACATATTGTTTTCAATAACAATTTTCAAAATGGATGATGCATTTTTAGACTTAATGATCAACTAGGTAAGAGCAAGGTCAACACATTACTACATCAAAAGGTATAAAAAGTAGGTTTCATTTCAATATTTAAAATGCATTTCTTAAAAGACTGAATGTGCAAAACAGAAAGCACTAACTAATATGTGTAGGTTACATCTGCAAATTTCCTGGTAAGTAAGAAGTCAGGAGATGCAGCATTTGAGCAGGAATCAGCAAAGCTGGATTCCATTCTAAAGTTAGTCGCTGGCCTTACACAAACTATGTACCTTTTGGGTTGAACTTCTTCACCTGTCCTATGGGGACAGTCATATCCATCTTTTTCTGGACAGACTGAATGCAAAATGCCACTAGGTATTGCCAACACATTGTATTATAAATGTATGTCAATCATAATTAGAAAGGTTTTTATTCACTGCAATCAACTACTCATCCAATAGTTAAGAAAAAAATTTATTAACTAACTCAGCATTATGTCTGACCTTCATTACTTCCTCAAGAGAAAAAAAAAAAAAAAAGGAAAAGCACCCTACTTTTCAATTCCCTGAAAACTGGAAACAGGGAAATTTGACATATATTCTAAACTCCATACTAAAATTAGTTACGTAAGTTAATAATTTAATTTCTATTGATTGGGGAAAAAAAATATCAAATCCTTGCAGACTAAGTCTTTTTGCTTCAACTACATAATCAAACAAACAAATTAAGCATACTTTATCCAGGGATGTAGATGTTACCTAAAGTATGGAAATTATATAGGCTAAACAGAAGGATCATCTTCCTTAGCCATCTTTCAGTCCTCAGAATGATGAAATTTGTTTTGACAACACTTCAGAAAATGCTTCTTAGCCATAAAAACATCCAACTATCAAGCCGATCCAGTGTATATAAAGGCATTCTTACTTAAATGTTTTCTAGAGGACCACCCTTTATGTTATGGCTCTGTTTGTGAAGTTTGCATAATTCATAGCACATTTTCATAAGCATATATTCTCTTTTTAGACACACTGGTGGCATACTAAAGTTTGGTTATTATAAGCAGTGTCATTTAACTAGCAGAACAGCAAAATATCTGCATTGCCAGAGAATCTGCAGACTGCATATTGTTGCACATTGCTAATAATAAATGCCATATTTATAGGCTGAAGTATGTAAAGGCTCACCCTTCTGTTACTTGGAAACAGTTAATAAGTGTTATGCACTATGTAGGCTACCACTGTACATGATTGTGTGTAAAAAGACAACAGGCATAACAGATGCATTAGGAATGTTTAAAAAATCACGTTAGAATGTTATCTGGTATTTTAAAACTTGAGCTACATCTCAAAGTTAGATGAGTTTCATTTTGGCAATAAGCATTTATTATCTGCTAAGCTGCTTCACCAGAAATAAAGTATTTACCATATACAATACATGTCCCCATTTTGAAGCTGTGGGACTAGGAACGATTCACACAGCTGTAAGGCTAAGGTAGTCTTCCCTTCTTTTTCAGTGTTGCAGATGATCTCAATTCCACTCTTGCAATCAGTCCTCAACAAGTGCTATACAATTAAAATAAAATCAATTTAGATAAATTTGCTAACATGACATAAAAACCTATCAGACCTTGCTATATTAAAGAAGCTACTGAAAACTTCAGGAATTGCTTTTAACATAGGATTTCTTTGGAACAGCTTTTGTGTAGGCCTGTAAATAGAGATTTTGGAGATATTTAGAGCTCTTTTGTATTTCTTAGAGTAATGACAATCAGAATAACTGAAAACTTAAAAGACTACACAAAAGCACTTTTTTGCATAACGGTAGCTTGTTCTTAAAGCAAGATTAAGAAAAGCATTGTTATCTGGTAAGTGCTATCACTGGTAAAAATAAGGCCGCATTCAGCTAGAGTATCATTTTACATACTGGGGCATCATTAAAAAAAACTTTAAAGCTAACAAAACTATATCACGTACAAAACACTGGACTTACATCAATTAGGCTCATGTGCTTTTGCTAAAATAATAGTCAATAGTAAAATAGTCAATACACTGAAGTTACATAATATTAATGACTCAAGTGATTTAGGGAATATATGTACAAGTAAACTTGATCAAAGAAACTGCATTTAGGTCAACAAGATTTGTAGACAACATTTAACTTTTCAGAGCTTAAGCCGGCACTAAGTTAAGCAACACTGGCATAGTTGCCTGATTTTGAGACATTTGGTTCTACAAAAACAGAGTTCCATATGCTCCTCTTGACAACTCATATACAATAAGTATAATGTACCACTTCATTAAAAAAATGGATACTGACAAACAATACCTCCTGGAATAGCTGATCTTCTAATGGTGACATATAAAGACAGGTGAAAAGAGCTTGATGGAAATATAGATCTTTACTGATATCTGGATGATTTATGCAAGATTTGATAAGAGCCATTGCCTCAGGGATGCGTTCACAGGCAATAAGGTATCTGGCACGTAGTTCAAAGAACAGTGGATTTTCAGAGCTTAAATATTTGTTAACTGTACAGAAAAGAAAGATTTAAAGGCAATTAGAATATGAAGTCCAAACAACAAATATATTTAAATGTAATGTTGTTTTTAATAGTGCAATGTCAACAAATAATATAAAAAAGGCTCTGCTAAAGAAGCTATCATATTTAATTTAATACCATCAAGAATCTGTCCTTCTGCTTGGAAATGGAAATTGTTATTTTTCTTACACCAGTAATCTAGTTCAGTATTTTGTTTCTAACAGATCAACACAAGGTGCTGCAAAGGATTAGTAAAAAATACGCTAGGTAGAAGGAGATACAAGTATTTTCGAGAAAGGAAATTCCCTCCTTTCTCACTACTGGAATCTGGGTGATTGTCAGAAGTACAGGATCGACATCACTTCCAACACTATAATTATAAATATTTAAAACAATTAGGATTCTCATTACCCATTAAAACGGAAGAGCTCGAAGTGGTGAAAAAGTTAACTACAATTCATATGCTGTTGCTTTAAGTAGCTTTGAACACCTTGATTTTGCTTGGAGAAGTGGAAAATATACCTTTTCTTCCTCTGAAAGTGCTACAGGGCACAATTCTAAATCCCTAAAAACCTTTAAATTCTGATTTCTGATTCTGGAAATTTCCTGATTTCTGGAAATCTGTTTTTCAAATCTAAAAGCTAAACTTAAAGCTAACATTTGAATGAAATTGTTTCAACAGAGATACTCAAAATATTTTAACATTTAAGTAAGTGGGAAGTTACGAAATATATAGAAGACATGCTTTATATCTCTATTATAAAAGATCACACAGATGCTAGTATTTCATATATTATATATATTACTAATGCTGGTTTTATTTTGAAAATTATTTGCATCTTGTCAAGTAAATGCACACTCTGAGGTGTTAATAGCGTGTTAACATTTTTGTAATGTATTGGACAATATGATCTTCCTCTTATATTCTCAACAGCTACCTTAAGAGAAAGAGTTAAAACCCCACAATTCCTAGTGCATGCCCTGTAGTACTGCACAATGTTTCATATTTAAAAAAAGAGAGAAAGAGATAGATATTGTCAATTTAAAGTCAATGAAGGCTAGAAGTGAGTATGGGAAGATTTTATACCTTAAAAGAAAGCTGTATGAAGAAACTTAGAAGCAACTTAATGTGACACTTAAAATGATTAAAACAAAATAGAAGTGGTTACTGAAAATCACTAAACAGCTAAGAATTTTTTTTACAAAATAAAAAGATTACAGCTGGCTTTCACTTAAACATTTTGTTTTGTTTTTTGTTTTGTTTTGTTTTTTGTTTTGTTTTGAAGGACATCTGGTTTGAAAGACATGTCTTACACTCAGAAACAGGATTTCTCTAGCATCTTCATTTTTATGCAAGCTAATGGTATATGCTAATGAATATTTAAAGGTTTAATATTCAAGATGATATAAGTTTTTAGATGAAATTTGTTAAATAGATGTACCATAAGATCCACCATAAGAGAAGATCTCATTCCTACTAACCATTAGCACTTCTGGGTACAGACTTAGTAAAGACGACAACCAAAAGAAAAGCCAGTGTCTAACAATGGTAATTAACTGCAAGAAAAAGTGATCACACAGTACAATCCTTAAAGCCAAGTAAAGGCCTCTCCTTTTTTTGAATTAACATACTTACGATGATAAAGCAAATCATCAGTTTCATAAACAAACATTACCCAACAGATTACTGAATATTCACATTGAAAAATTAGGCCAGAAATACTTAGCCTTTGTTACGTGCTAGCGTTAAGAAAATGCTGCATGTCTAACAACTGGCTGTAGCAGCCTTTCCCTCAAACAAGGGAAGGTGGCAGTCCACAACACAGGTTAACTGGTTGCACCGTTCCCACTTTCTGTGTGGGGAACTCTTAGGTCAGTCTGCCCCTCTGCTCCATAAACGAGAGTCCCACTTGACAGCACGAACTCCCAGGGAAGAGCATCTCCTACACCCTCCAACACTGACAGCACGAGCTCCCAGGGACAAGGGTCTCCTACACCCTCCAACTCTGTTTCTAAACAGAATGTGAGTTCCAGCTACACCCCTGGCAGGACTGTGCCCCCTCCCTGTAGTGGAATGCCCTCTTTTCCCAAGGCAGCATTTACAGCTCTTCTAATCCCGCAAGCAAAAGATAACTGCTAACTATAGTAGCATTTAGTCAAGCCTGTGATACATTAAAAACGGCTTGGAAAAACCAACATCTATTTGTGTCTGTGCAGCTCATGCAGTGCTCTGCTTTAAAGCAATAGATGCCAACCATCAGCTTAGGAACTAATTAACTGCTTACATCTGAGCGTACCTCTGTCTACAATATTCTCTTTTAGATGGTCGCAGTAGGCTCCCTAATCTATTAGAAGTTTACTGCTCCTGTGTTTCAATTCTGCTATTTTTCTTTAAAACCAAAGGCCACCTTCCTTTCCAGCCATCTCCAAATAGACTGCAACATCGCAAAGTATACTACAATTCATGTGAAGACAGACACAGTGAGGTTTGTCTTGGCCTAAGCTTCTCCATGTAATTCATGAATCCAAGACAGGATTATGTAGTTCACACGGTACATATTTATCAAACTGACTTTTGCAAGTAATGATTGGTGATTTAGCAATAAAAGGCCATTTTCCTCATTTAAAATAGTGACCCCTAAGGGAATTATATGGCTAAGTTTCAAAATATACACCAAATACTGCCAGCCTATAAAGCAGCACAGAATGTTTGCTTTATGTAGGACTTCACAAGAAACAGATTTTAGAAGTGAGACAAGAAAGAAAAAGCTTCCGAAAGATATTATCCAAAATAAAATGTTCATCATCACAAACAAGGTATGTCAAGGGGGTGTATGGGGATATCATAAGATAAAAGGAGGAAGAATACCTCAGCAGAGGGGAAGGAGATGTGGCCTGCAACAAAAGGAAACAAAATGATCACCTAGTGACAACAGGCAGCCCTCATTCCTTCTCTGCCAGGTTAAAACTATGCAAAATTCCTCAAACTGTTACCCAGCATACAGAGGCTTTGTGATGATCAAGGGAATCATTAAGGCAAAGGACTAACCTAGTGCTTTGCTCGAGAGATGAAGATTGAGATCTAACTTCAGACATAACCACCAAAACTTCTAGAGTCCATCATGTGATGCAGAACAAAACAAGGATAATCTTTGTTTTCATTTTGTTTCTGTAGGTATTTAACTAGAAGTTTATCAAATATACAATAAAAATTATGGGTAAACTATGTTGCTCAAGTGCTTGCTTCACAAGAGAGAGAAAACAACAGACTATCCACTCAATCATGTTAATTTTCTGTCAAAATACTTCCTCTAGTTAAGGAGGCAGCTCACTGAGCTGTTCTGACTTTATAGTCTTCCTGTCTCTACAGAATGAGCACATTGTCACAAACAGAGTAACAAATTTGAATCATGCATTACACCATAGTAACTAGAGAAGAACTCCTGTTTTCTATCACTGTCAAACAGAAATAACTTCTAAGAGGTCCTCTGCAAACACTGCTGGCAAGTATGTCATGTAAGATGTTGGTAAAGACTTTACTGTAAATGAGATATTTTCCCCTTATGAACTTTCATTAACATTCTGGTAATCATAGAACAGTTTGGGTCAGAAGAGACCTTTAAAGGCCATCTAGTCCAACCCCCCTGCAATGAGCAGGGACATCTGCAACTAGAGCAGGCTGCTCACAGCCCCGTCCAATCTGACCTTCAAAGTTTCCAGGGACAGGGCATCTACCACCTCTCTGGGCAACCTGTTCCAGTGCGTCACCACCCTCATGGTAAAAAATGTCTTCCTTACATCTATTCTAAATCTATCCTCTTTCAGTTTAAAGCCATTATCCTTTGTCCTATCCCTACATGCCTGTATTGAAAGTCCCTCTCCATCTCCCTTACAGGCCCCCCACTTTAAGTACTGAAAGGCCGCAGTCAGGTCTCCCCGCAGCCTTCTCTTCTCCAGGCTGAACAGCCCCAGCTCTCCCAGCCTGCCCTCACAGCAGAGCTGCTCCAGCCCTTGGATCATTTTGGTGCCTCTCCTCTGGCCCCGCTCCAACAAGTCCAATGTTTCCACACACTGTTAAAAATGCTGGTTTACTTTGCAGCCTGAATAGATATCTTCCTCCTACTCCCAACTCTAAGAATTACATATACATAAGCAGAAAGCAGCTATCAGGTGTAGTCACAGGCCTCATTCTAAACAGAAGCAAGAAAAGCCACAAACCCAAGTATTTACAATTTAAAAGAACAATGAAATGAGTCAGAGTACCATGAGACTGAAATACACATCAGGTGCTTCCCGGTCATGCTACTTCAGCAGCCTAACTGAAGTCAAGTCACTCTCCATGCTCTTTCAGGGGCTGAACACCTGGATTTGATAAATTAATTTTATAACTAACTGCTCAGTAGCCTCTTGTATCTGAATAATCTGATCTCTACACTATAAAAGCAGACTTAAACTACTAGCAAGGAAATTTAGGTTTTGGTGTGGGGTGTTTTTTCGTTTGTTTGGTTTTTTTTGTTTTTTTGTTCCCCCCCAATAAAAAAAGGGACCGTTACGTGTTTTGCTACAGAAAAACAGTTAAATTGTGTGCAATGCCAGCTGATAAGACCTGACTAATATCAAAAAAGCATGATTTTACACATTTTTCAGTACTCTAAAAAACTGATGTGGTAAGTAATGTACCTAATTCCTGTGATACAGGTTTTGCTTTAAGAATTGCTTGTAATACTGGATCCTCCCATGGTCCACCATCTCGGATGATGCGAGTCACTAGTTCCAGGTTCATATTTCTGTATCTGTTTAGAAGGTTCTGACATTCCTACATGTAAAAAGAAAAACAATGAGAAAGAAGAAAAAAAATGTTGCCTGAAAATAAAGGTAGGCCATCCAAAAGATACAAATCAGGAAAACCCACGTGTGTTTAAATATTTCCTCAGTCAACAACTCAAGCTAAAGTCTTCTATTGACCAGGCCTACACAAAGCCCTAAAGCAACAATTTATATTTTCTAAAAACACTAATACACAACTGTGGAAGCCAGAATGCTCATGTCTTCTATAGGTATGCAGCAAGAGCCTGTCATTTGCATAACAATGCAAAAATGCTTTTCGTTAAATTAGAGATATTACTGGCATATGCTGTGGGATAAGTCTTCACCTCACGTTAGTCTGCACAGATTTAGACATGTTGATGCTGGATTTGTGATCCAGTGACAGTGCCTGAATTCTATGAGGGAAAGCCATGTGAGGCACCAGTCCTCAAGCAACCATTTTTCTCCAAATCTCTACATAATAGAAATTATGCTTGCCTGAAATAATCCAGGATGTTTTAGCTACCCATGATTTTCACACATGCCAAGTTCCACATCCCCACCTTGTTACTTGCTGTTATTATAATGTGTCAACACTAATGTTCATCAACAGTAGAATTTTAATCACAAGACAAAGGTATCTATTTTTGAAACAAAAAAATGCTGAAGAATAGCTTCTATGCACATACAATTAACTTTTTCATATATACTTTTTGACTGAAAATTCTTTTAGTTTCAACTCATTCTTTTCTTTTATATTCAGATAAATATGTTTGATGGTATAAAATGGTTAACTAACTGAACCAATGGTTTTCACTACCAGTTTGATTACAAAACTGATTCAAAATGCTTTATCTAGAAAATTACGTTAAGATATATTTGAATACATTGTTTAAAAGTCAAGGCAATTGAGAACTGCAATACAAAAGCACAGAGAAGAAAGTATTATCCATCATACTTTCTCCTAAATTCTTTCTTGTTTATAGACTGTTTCTGAAAAGAACTTATTGCAGAACTGCCAAAATGGCCCATTATTCTTATACAAGACACCCTACCCATTCCTGAGGCTGCTAAGCCACTCCTTGACCCCATTCTTCCATCAATTCTAATCAAGCATGTAATTGCTGCTGGTTTGATAATTAAGGTGAGTAGTGCTGCCACATTAATTTGTAGCAGCAATAACAAAGAGGTATCAACATAAAAATAAAGGGATAGCTATTTCTCAAACTGCAGCTCCATGATCAGTATTAACAGAAGAAACAATCCTGGTTTCATCCTTTCTTTCAAAAAAAATCATGGTGGCACAAGTGCTTGTGTTCCCATACAGTGAATTCAACTCTCAAAATCAGTTCAGATCAAAAAGACTTATCTGGAAAAAAAGGCAAGTTTTTAATTTCAGGATCATTGATGTTATGCAGTTGTATGTAGCCGTACAAAACCTTGCCATAGTCCAGCCAAGAGTACAACAGTTGTAAAAAATGCAAGTTTATGCTGACCTGAAGAGTTCATTGAGACAGAGCTTCAAAATCAAATTTACTGTTTAAAACTGCAGAAGGAAACAAAGTTTCATGTCCAACTGGTACACACTAGATGACATTAAGTTCTAATTAGATACACGCAAGCAAACCTTCTCTCTTCTATATTGGAAATGCACAAAGTATGTCTTTAACAAGACTGGTATTACAAACAAAAAGTAGTACATTTTACTCAGTCCATGTAGATTCAAATAGCAATACTAATGATAAATGTATGAATAAAGGGCTTTCCTTTCTAATATTCTCCCCCCCTTTGGGTAGAAATCTAAGTAAAGTAGCTGCCTTCTTGCACTCTAATGGTACATTTCCGCCAGGCTAGATATCCACAAAAAATGTCTTTACATGTACTAATATTAAAGGTTTATATGAAAGTAGATAACACTACCTGGATTGAACCTAAAATATCTTTCAAAGGATCTTCATAGAACTCATCCTTTCCAAAGAACAGCAGCAATTCAAAAAAACTCCTAAAAAACAGAAGTAGTGACAAGTCAACCAAACTAAAAATGTTCATTCAAAAAATGAAACTACTGTAAGTCTATTAGTTTTCACAACACTAAGAAAAAAAAAAAAGTTAAAGAGTTAGGACTTTCGTAAGTTGTAGACCTGTGCCCATGCCAGTCACTCTAAAAAGTCTGGCTAATGCCCACACTCTCTAAACGCAATTCATATTTCAAAAACTTTATGTTGGTCTGATATTTTGTGCTGGATTTTTGCAGTTAAGACCTTCTCACACACACCCCCCAAACACATTTTTCATCAGGCATCAAGTCACAAATACAACACAGCTATAGACAAGCTAACAAGATCAAAACAGCAATAAAACAGATTATACTTAAGCACAACTTGAAATCCCTTCTGCTGCACCTTTTTCATAAGTTCAGAACATTTGCATTCACAGTACCTGCCTGATCTTCTCCCTCAAGAACTCCTATGTCCTCCATGCTGCTGCTGTTCCCCATTCAGCATTACAAAAGTGAACCTTCCTCAAAAGCCAAAGCATTTGTCAGAAATGCAACAATTTTGAGGAAGAGGACAACTAAAATTACTATAGTATGCACAGTATAAGGAGTTACATTCAAGGAACAGTACCTTCACGTGAATGCAGATTCCCAACAATTCATATTTTCAAGTATGATAAGCACTTTCTACTAACACATTTTATTCCATTTCAGTCTGTCTTGCCTTAGCGCTCACTGAAGTCTGTATCATGTAGGTTTAAAGGTGCTATTAATTTCATATTTCCAAATAAAAGCCTTTTGCTATTAAACTTCCCGAAAAAGGCTTTGAAGATTCTTTTCAAAGAGAGAGCTTCTGCATAAATACGCAAATTGAACTACATTCATCTACTGCATGGCATTCAAATGAATTGATAAAACTTCAATTTTACCACCACCAAGTTTTTAAGCAAATCAGGTCTATGTGCAGCAACATGAATTCACAAGTGTTGCCTCAAAAGAGGTGGCAGAGAAGGGAAAAAGCAGGACTAATCCTTTCAACAGCAGCCTCAATTCAAAGCAGTCTGTGGCCTACATGCTTTCCATCATCTTAAAACACCTGTCTAGCATTTTGTTTATTTTTAATACAGTGACCTAGACAAACCATCCTGACAGCAGAATCTGAAAGGCTGGTAAAAAGTAGCTTTCCAGAGCTCAAGTCAATTTAGGTTTTCACTCAAAGAAACATACTTCCAGCTAATACTTGCAATTCAGTGAATTCAATGAAAAACTAGGTAGCTGGATCTCATGGATCTGCAGACAGCTCCAGTGCACCTGTTGGTGCTCTGCCTTAAGATTTTGAGAAATTTAATTTCTATTTGGAAAAGGTAACTACCAAGTACTGCACTAACATAATCTGCAATTGCTGGTTGAGAAAGTTGCGAGCAGCAGGCAATAACTAAGCAGAGGGAA
>KL267407.1:28274-48720 GCA_000699545.1 Podiceps cristatus
AACTGTATCTAGGGCGTTTTAGAAACAGGACTAAACAGCAAAGGCTTTGGTCACCTAACAGAAGAAAATACTAATAATTTTCTTGAAGATTATTCTAGACAGTTTTTCCAAATGAACAGTGAGAATAATGAGGCAGAGTGGGTTTTTGACTCAAGATCTTGCTGATGGCATTTTTTTTCCCCTGACTACAGCATTTAGTCTTCTGTTGTGACAGCTCTTAAAACAAAAGGCAGATTTTCATGAGCAGCTGGACAATGAACTCTTTTGCAGAACAATTAAATTCATGGAGTTATCCCCAAATTTAAAGTCAATCTTCAATACATTTGAAGCTAACACCCTAAGTATTCCTACAAAATGTTTCATTTTTAATAAAGCTAATTCAAAAGAAGTTAAAGAGCAGACTTAAGGCAATTTTTCCTCTCAATAACATTTTTAGAAATACTGTGCATTAAAAGATCTTAGTCATATAAACAAAATGAAGCTTTGAATGGGAATAATGTCAAAGTACCATAAAATTAAGTTGTCTTTAAATTATGCTGCAATAATTTTTTTCCTAACCAGTAATAAGCTATGACAAAAACAAACCTAGAAAATTTAAGACACACATTATGTTCAATGACAGAATTTTCTCTAGATTAGGTCCTTGAATCTCAACTCAAATATGGAATGGAAAAAAAAAAAAAAAAAAACCCACAACACACACACAAAAAACCACAGTACCCAAATAAGTACTTTGTTCTGAAAAACATCATCTCATTTCATGTTGATAAACAAAATTTTGCAGCATACTTGACTCTCAGGAAAGGTCAGGCATGAGTCATGTCATGATGCAGAAAACACCCAAACTGGAACTTAAATAGTAAGAGGAAAGTAGTTATAGCAAACGATGCATGCATCTGTTTTTATTTGCTTTGACCGATTTAAAGAGAATAGGATCTTGGAGGAAAAGAAAAATAATAGTGAAAATTAAAAGTGAAGAAATGTAAACTAGTTTTCTTCCTTACCAATGCACCTGGCTCCACACTCTTATCAGACTAATAAAGGAAACTATCAAAATATTTATGTTTCCTCATCACCAGTCTCAGGTTAAAATTATTATAGTCAATTCCAGCTTGGCCCCGTTACCTTAAAACGGTCTGCTACATTGCACATGCACATTTACATCCATCCATTTATAATAATGGTGCTTCCAGATTTATCACATCACTATTTTGCTATTACTGGCATCAGAAGATTGCCTAAGAACACTACTAAGCTGGCACCATTATTAAAACTCCCTGATACCAATGGTAGTATGGATGCTGCTTCATTTCCGATGAATAGCAAGGCTACAAGTATAGGAAATGCAAGAGTCACTACTGTTAATAGTTTATTGTCTGGTTACCAAGGAAATCTTACTCCAGTATGACAATACAGTCAAGCAGATTTTTGGTCTCCAAGAACTAAGACTTAACACACTAAATTTTCAATAAAAAAATTCGAGCAATGTTTCCCAGGTAACTGCAACTAGTAAGTCCCAGGATCCCTTTATGACATCACGTGCCAATCTATGCCAGTCAAGCAGAGTCAGAATAAAAGATAAGCCGCTGTTCTAGAATAGAAGAAAATCTCAGTGAGTAAACCCAGCTCCAAAAAACTAAGACAGACAAGGGTGACAGGAACTTAGTGATCAATTCACTTATCAGGAAATGCCCACTCTACATAGAACACACACCTGAATTTTTACCTTTTTTTCCTCCCAAGCTTTTAAAAGTTTATAAAAAGTATAGTTTCCCCCCCCCCCAAAAAAAAAAAAGACGAGTGAAAAACAAAAAAGAGGTCACCATGTTTTGGTGCAAATGGTAGTCAGTCTGATACCTGAGCACCCCAGTTTTAAAAATTATACTCTTCTAATTACGTAAAGAGTCCCATGTCAAATAGTTTCACACACACACAAACCAGTAAGTCTCTTTGGGGAAGTTTCACTAACACTTAAAGATAACAGATAGTCTGTAATTGTACAAAATAAAGTCTTGACTTTATGTAATTAGTTCTAATAGCTCAAAGAACAGTAGGAAGGATAAGCAACCCAGTCCTCCTGACCAAGTAAACTAAGAGAGGAAGACTCGGAGAGCATTCACTTCAGGTGCCTAGGCAAGGTGGGAGCAAGACATTTCCACACAAAATTCTGAATGGGAGATACCGAGCTGTATTTGAAAGCACTACTCAACAAGAAAGCAGTTTAACCAGGCTAGACAAATAAATATGATTTACTCAAACCAAACTTGCAATAAAGCCAGCTTTTAGGTTTTTGTCTCATCTGCTGAGAAAAGATCAAGAACTTTGCATCTCAGCTGAATACATCTAACTCATTTTTTTTTCTTCAACAGTGAGGTTTTGAAACCTGAAAAGTAGTCTTTAGAGCAAGAAAAAAATGGGACTTCTACTTATCTGCTAATCATTACCCTGACACTTTCAGCCTTCAGGTGGGAAAACCATCAATGCGTCACAAAAACTGAGATTACAGAAAGATTTATGACCTAACATTCTACAGTTCTTTGTGCAGTTGAGTATGACTTTTGGTCAGTTAACTGTATAACAAGTCATTCCTGTAAGCATTTTGACAGGTCGAACAAAAATCCATTTTAAAATGGACTCAATTATCTCATTTATTAAACACTACAGGAAATTCATCTTAATAAATACTTAGCTCATTACATCAGTAGAAGCAGAACAGTAAAGACTTTAGATAACTTCTATTTACAATTACATGCTGTCAAAAGTTGATCTTCAAACACTCCAAAAAAAGACTTTCCAAAAACAAGTCTGTATGGCGACCACTTATTGCTTTAGATTATTAATTTTGCCAGAAAACCCCTATGACACAACATATCTGACCTGAATATTCAACAAGGGCATAAAAAGACTAAATTCTAATTTTTGTATCCTCAGTTAGCAATTCTTGATTCCACATAGCTAAGTCATCTTGCAAAACCACTCTTAAATGAAATCCTATTGCTATTATAAAAGTAACACAGACAGTCTATATTGTAAAGAAAGTAATAAAAAAAATAAGTACTTACAAAGCTAGGCTACTCAATACGTATTGTACGTGCTCACATTCAGCTGGGAATGATACGCAGGCAGACGTGAAACAACAGAGCGCTGTCTGAAGCACCTGAAGCTGAGGCAAAGGAACCTGCCATCTTCCAGCGTAGTCTTCAACAACCTAATGACAAACACATTGAAAAACATATTACAATGGAAAACACTCCTAGTAGTCAGACATAAGTCGTTAATACAGTACCTGCTTTATCTTTTGGTTTGTAACCAAAACACCTGACCATTTTATGTCATCAAACAAAACAAAAATAGAAACCTTATGTCCTACATTATAAAAGATGTTCCACAAAAGACCTTCAACTATTCTTTTCAGAGGGTAAGGCAGGAAATATTTCCTTTTCACATAGTATCACAGTAGATATTACACTCTGCATTTGAACACAAGTTTTCATTTTGCAAGAGGATACAAATTAGAGAGTCTATGACAATATCCAGATATTCCATTCTAAAACTTGCAAAGAGAGGAATGACTAGCCTGTGCTCTTCTAGTCTTTACGTCTGCAGAGAAAGGCACAAACATACACAAACCCTTTCTTATCTGATAAAGTAAATTTGGCCTTTTTTATCTATATGATAGAACTAAGGCTAGTTACACCCTGATCTACAATTATGGAAATGCATCACTGTTTATAGAGAAACATGAAGGTGAAAAACAGGTGTTTTAATGGAGAAGATTGAAAAAAATCTTTGCCTGGTTATCTAGCCAATCGTGTTCGTATTACTAAATGCAAATTCATGGCACTACCTTTGCCCACACTGGGAGGCTCAATAACCCAGCACCATCTGATATTTCTACATGAGTATCCCTATACTGAAGTCCTCGGAAAGGCCCTGTTCATTTAGAGCACTCCACGTAGAAAACACGCAGCACCACATTCAGCACAAAGCACAGCAATAAAACAGATTTCTGTAAAGGCACCCACCAATTCTGTGACAGACTGGTCATGATGCTGCAGTCTCCTAGCAAGTAGAAAGCCAAGGGCTTTGGGTCGTCTCTCCTCCTTTAATCAACAGCTAAGACGTGACTCATAGGCAGTATTCTAAGCAGAGACTGAAAACCATATTTCTTCCACACTCTTGCACATAGCTTATCTCACTGCACTACAGTCAGGCTCCCTTTGATCTCTTACTCTTGCCTTAATTTTTCCATCATAACAGCACAGCTTCAACATGAGCAGAAGAGTGGGGTGGCTGCACCTCAGGGCCTAAGGCACTCTTCTCCAGCTGAGGAAATCTAACTGGGACCTCCCACACCCTGAGAAAGTGCGAAGCTGGTGGGGAAACGCAATGCCATCAGCCATGCTGTAAAGAGAAAGGTAAAGCACTCCATAGCATACAGAAGGAACAAGTAACTGGGTTCAAGAAAGCTCTGAAGTACCAACCCTAGTTACACCTGTGCATGTATCACAAGAGCCAGGCTGGCCAACAGAGCATAAAATAAAAAAAAAAAAATCAGATATGTCCCTCTTCAGGATTACTTTTTGACTTAAGAGTCTGTAAATCCCACTTAGATTTGTCTAATTCCCCATGAACTAAATAAAGGACTTGTAAGTCTGGTTAAGTGGCTTACATTTTTAGTTCCAAAGCCACGTGCCTAACTTTGTTTAAGGTTGTACAGCATGAACGGGCCAGTGTCCCACTTCCAACAGTCTGGTTATATAGTTGCTCCAAAGCAAAGCAGTTACTGATAATGAGACTAGCAATTTTTTTCTCCTCATCAACAACAGCTAAGACTGATTTATATTTTGGAAGTAGATTTTGCCTTCCCACCAGATTTATTTTAATAATTCCTGTTTGGAAATCTTTTAGCTTAATGCAGCAAATACCTAGGTCAACTGGAAGAGAATTAGGAGACTTGTAGAGAAATACTCTTCATCTTACAAGGAAGAATAGACACTTTATAAAAGAGTACTGCCTCACACATCTATTGCAAGTTCTCTGAAACACTTTCAACAAGGTCTCTTGCATAGGAAATCACAGAAGTCTCAAGAGAAACAAAGCCGATCGAGAGAATTTCCTTTAGTGGTTTTAGCCTCCAAATGGCCAAAGGTAAAACTAAAACATCAGTTCCCACCATGGTGTTTCACAGCACTTTGACCTGAGGGGCACAGAACAGATACATTCATAAACGATTTCAAGCAATGAGGCAACATTTTATTATGAAACTACCCACCCCCCCCGGTATAAAGTGCTAACTGTCAAGAACTGCAGGAAGGATTTATGACAGTGCGTGATGAACTTCAGCATAGACAAGTGTGCAGCAGTACACGGGGAACAAAACAATCCAAACTTTTAATATGATGACCTTCACACTGACAATTACCACCTCAGAGCAAGACTGTGTTATTATGGTAGATGTTTTAATGAAAAATCACATCTACGCTCATCAGAATGGCCAAGAAAGCAAATTAAATATTAGAAGAGCAATAAGATAAAACAGAGTGTTAACTGCTCAAAACCATAGCACATCCCAACATCTATAAAATTCCATGCTGTTTGCTACCTACCCGTTCCTATCTCAAAAGAGAGTACAGAAGGCCTAAAAAAAGCTTCAAAGGAAGGCAAGAAATGCTAAGTAGTAAAAAAAAATTCACATAAGGATCAATGCAACTAACTAGGACACTTTAGGTTGTAAAGAAATGACAAGTGCCAGGAGGGGACACCAAACAAGGTTGGCAAGCAGGATCAAAACAAATTACAGGAGGTAGTTCTTCACACAATGTGCAACTAAGCTGTGGAGCTCCTTACTAAAGGGATGCTGTGGATGCTGAATGGCTACATGAGTTGAAAGAGGCTCCACGAGCTGAAAAAGATACCCATCAAAAGTTACCAGCTACAGTAAATTAGCTGAACTGAAAATAGTTAGAGAGGGGAAAGTCACTGTATTTGCTCAACTCATTCTTTGGTTAGGAATATATGAATTTTCAGTAAGATTCCAGTCTTAATGTCAGTGTACTACTTCTGCAAATAATCAGCATTCAAAAGCAACACAACAAAGGCTCATCGTAGTCTCTGAAAGATGCAGACCTACTGCCCACATATTTATATGCCCATGCAGCCCTACTAGTTGCTCTTCCTGCACCTACAGTGCTCATCTGAACCCAAAGCTGTTAGTTCAGGAACTAACAAGCAGAGAACAGCCTCCTCGACCAAAATAAGCCATCAGTCACTGTGTGCATCAGCTCTCTGAACTGGCCCACCATCCTGCCACAGAAGTACCAGAGGCAGTGCAGAAAGTAAAACACCACAACAGCAACATTGCCCTCGGCAAATAGTCTGCAACTCAAATGTATCCTCAAAGGCTTTACAGCCACAGCCTATTCCCCCCAACAACCGGTCATGAAAAATATAAATGGCATACTTCTTTTGAGTACAGATACCTGAAACCATGCATTCATCAGTCTCAAGGGAAGAAAGAAGAAGAAAAATGTCTAAAATTGGTCAATTCTCAGCAGACTTGTAACAATCACCAGTAAAAGAAGGGGGCAGGGGGAAGAGTAAAAGCTAAACTAAATTATGAAATAAATTACAAACCACACTGCATACACATTCTATATGGAAGGGGGGTGGAAATAATACGTTTGTTTTACAGTTCTATGTACACTTCAATGTGTTTTCAAATGCTGTCATGGAATAGCTTTTCCTGTAATAGAAACTAACACTTTTTTTGTTCAAAATACTCAACATGCCATGCTTTGAAATAGGACTGTAAACCAGAACATAGGTAAAGGTTTATACCAAAAAGAACTCCCAAGACAAACAAAAAACCTAAACCACTTTTACCACTTCACTTTTCATTTTCCTTGAAAAATGTCAGAAGGGACATGCATATGCTCACCCTCATGTTGTCAAGTTGTGACATCAAAGCACTTCAGAAAATGAGATAAGATTATGCTGCTTGAGTCCTAAATGCTTTAAAGTTTATGTTTATCAGCATATATTAACAAGCACACTAATTTCAATATAATGAAGTCGGACAAACAAGTAGCACATAATACTGTCAAAACAAATTGGCCTGTTCCTTGTCCAATACACAGTGCAGAAAACCAGAAGGGAGGTGACATTTTTATGGGACTTTCTGCAATGATTCCCTTCACAAATTCTGTTAGGGTATAATTTTTATATACTTCAAGACTTGCCATGCATTATTCCCACATCTGTTTTTACCTTTTAAATTACCACCATCCATGAAGAGACTGAGAGGCCTTTTGTCTTCCCTTTCTCATTCAGTAGACACTGAAAGGGAGGCTGAAGTATCTTTCTGGTACCACCCCCCCCATTCAACTCCACCTTTCTCCCACACCAACATACTACTTCCCCATCTTTAATATGTTTGAGTTAACTCAGAGCAAGATCCATGATTAAGATGTGTCCTGCTGAGTGCAAAATCAACATCAGATTTAACAGAGTCTTATACATTTCTAAGCACACAGCTAAAGTGGCTAACCCCTAAAACAACAAGGCAGTAATTAAAGACCTGAACCCATGTAAAAACTAATTTTCCTATGTTTTAACTGATTAAATACACATGTATATTTTAAGTGATTAAATATACATATATGAAGTGATTTGACTATACTCCAAACACTTAAGAGAAATAACACTGGAAATACCTACATTTGGAAATATGTAGGACACAATAAACAAATGTTTTAAGTATTGCTAGGCCTGAAGTGGCTACATTTTTTTCTGTCCCTTCTCACAACAAGAAGAAACAAATCCCACCAATTTTCAAGTTTCATCATGACTAGGATTTTAAATTAAGTTAAATCTCACAAAAAGTTACAGGAGTAACAGTAAAGGAAGTCACCACAAGTTCTGGGAGTACTGCTGTTTACAGTTTTCAGAAAAAGAAAGCCAGTTGGCAAATTAAGTGGTTGTCATTTGTTATAGCAAGTAAACATAATGGTTGTCACAGAACAGAACAAACCAAAAAGGATTTCAAATACCAAGCAAAAAAAGGGCATGTTAAAGAAAAAGAGTTTCCTGAAAATTAAAACCCATAATTAAAAGCAGCACCTACCATGGTTTCCTGTTCAGCAGAAGTACTAGAGCAGCTTGGATACCAAAGCTCAGTTCTAGAAGAGAACTTGAGTAATACTAAATTTACTCTACCTGGAAACATCAGAAGAAATAATGACACCTTTTCTTTACCATCTTTTTAACCTATTTAGTAGATGACAAGCATTACATTCTGTTTCCACGTACAATCAAGCTAGCTGTGTCCTTACCAAAAAAAAAAAAATAAAAATGTCATTATCCAATTAGAGAGTAGAAAAGGCCTTAAGATTTTAAGATAACATAAAACATTATTTAACAGATACAAGTTCGGAGTGGTTTTGTACAGTATAACTAAAAAAAACTGGATGTAAGCAATGCCTTTACTGCAATTCACATGTGAATATTACATAAGGAGTAACCAAACACAATCACACTTCTGGCAAAAGAAAAAACATCACCCAGCAACAGCATGTCACATCCTATGACACAAGTTTCTGCCAAAGCTCTACCCTTAAAGCTAAATGCTTCCCCCACCCTTAATCACTGAAATCTCACCCAATTCCTCAGCCTGCCTTGAGGCAAGAATATCTAAGACCGAGTTCCATATACTCATTACATTTAGCTACCCAAAGAGACAGTTTTCATACATATTTACAGTCTGTCATTTGCACAACAGTGAAAACTATATATATTAATCCTAGAAAAGCAGTTTTGGCTTCTTGAGGCACTGTACTAAATGTGCCCCTATAAGATTTTATGACCAAAATATAAATATTTATATTGGGGGGGGGGGGGAAGTAATATTCCTCCTCACCTTTTGATTAGACACTCCCCCCAAGTGAAAGTCAACTAACCTAAGGAATTGCTTTGATTATATATGGGAGAGAGCACTGACAATCCTGCAAACACATGCATGAATGCATATATCCAGATCACAGTGATATTAGTAAAACACAACTTAAGATGTGTTTCAAGTAAAAAGTACATTTAATTCTTTCCCTTACCTGCACAACTGCTACCCAAGAGGACTTAACTTTTTGATTTTTGCATTACCTACTGCAGTAAGCGTGCCTTTTCTGACTTGAAAAAGCCTGGGTAGCAAGGCTATCAGAAAGGCTACACTACGGAAGCATCATTCAGTGGAGATCCTTCTTCTTAGATACAAAAGCCTGCAACTCTTATTTCCAAGCAAAACTTAAAGCTTATTTCCATATGAAAGCTAAGCTTTGAGACAATGCATTAAAAATGGAGAAGTAGCAATACCAAGAAGTTTGAGAGTGTGAAACAGAAAAGTTCCAAAGAAGTGGTAGGAGAAAAACATTGCAAAGATCAAGAAAGGTATACAATGTATTTGTACATTTGTGCCATGTTTCCTTTTTCTAAATACTAACTCCTTAATTCCACTTTTAGAACAGGAAGATAATTTCTCAAGGTAAAGTTAAATGGATTGCAGGTGCAAAAGCTGAGGAGAAGCCACAGGAAGAGAGAATTTAGTATGTGAATAAGAAAAGACTTTATAATGTTAATGACAAGACAAAAGCACTGAAGACTGACTCCTTCAGCCTACCAATCTGCAAATAAAGAGGTTGCAAATAACCTACTATTATGAATTCTCCCAAGAAGCGGACAGAAGACGGCCAAATGCACTAGATATACCACAACCGTCTTGCATGACAGTGGCTTATCAGGTTTCCCATCAAGTGTCAAAGGAAAGAGAAAAACCCAGGACACCCTTTGCAGACAAGTCACCCTCAACTGAACTGAATGCTCACACTTGGCATTCAGCTTGGGAGTAAACAAGACCTGGTGCTTGCTACAGCGATTTTGTAAGGACTTCCTTCTAAACCTGAACTTCACTTGAATTTCAAGCGGACAATACTAAACTGCTAACTAGAGCAAATGGAATATGCTCGCTTTCACCAGCCAAGCATGGAAAAAAAGACCCAGTAAGTAGAGAACACAATGTCAGGTTTAATTTTTAAATTTAAACTGTTTCAAGCAAATACAGTATTCTTTGATACACACAAAAAATTTAGTTACTGCAATGCATGATTTGCCCTTTACAAGCTTTCATGTAACTAGCAATGTCACACATTTAAAAACCTGAAAAATGTCAGTCAAAAAAATGTGACTTTCAATGGTGCTCTCAAAATGCGGGCCATTAACGAGTGTAAAGCATATTTATTCAGTAAGCTACAAGAAAATCCCTAGAACACCACAAATCATTACAAGAGAAAATAGGAGGTTAAAAATTATAAATGATACCTTCTCAGAGAAGTAAGCTTCAAAGGAATTGTAGAGATCACTTTCTACTACTAGTGCTCATGTGAGGAAGATTTCTGTAGCTAAACTTTAAAATGGTGTATGGAGATCAAATATGGATCCCAAGGTCCAAAAAGTAGTAAAATAAAAGTCTAGCATAACCTAAAGGGTTTGTTTTTTCCAGAATAAAACATAACCTGGTCTCTTTCTATGACAAGGTGACCTGCTTAGTGGATGAGGGAAAGGCTGGGGATGTTATCTTCCTGGACATTAGTAAAGCCTTTGACACCATTTCCCACAGCATCCTCCTAGAGAAGCTGGTGGCTCACAACTTGGACGGCTGTACCCTTTGCTGGGTAAAAATGGGCTGGATGGCCGGGCCCAAAGGGTTGTGGTGAACGGAGTTAAATCCAGCTGGCGGCCGGACAGAAGCGGTGTTCCCTGGGGCTTAGTGTTGGGGCCAGTTCTGCTTAACATCTTCATCAGCGTGTCCCGCTGCCGGCTGGGGCAGTCAATTTTCACAAGAAGCTGGGAGGGGACACAGGCAGGACAACTGACCAAGGCGGGTCAGGGGGATATTCCACACCATGTGATGCCCCACTCAGTGTATAGAGGGGGAACAGCAAGGGGAAGGGGGAAGTGTTGGTAGCTCCTAGGAGCAGGCTGGGCATTAGGTTCTGGGTGGTGAGCAATCTGTACGGCAAATCACGTGCTTACTATATTCTGTTATTGTTACCAGTCATTTCCTTGTTTTCTCTTCCTTTGCTGTCCTGTTAAATTGTTTTTATCCCAACCCATGAGTTTTGCCTTTCTTTTTCCCAATTCTTCTCCACATCTCACCGGGACGGGGGGAAGCTGAGTGAGTGAAAAGCCATGTGGCACTTAGCTGCTGAGGACGGGGGGAAGCTGAGTGAAAAGCCATGTGGCACTTAGCTGCTGGCTGGGGCTAAACCACAGCAGTCCTTTTTGGCACCCAACATGGGGCTGGAAGGGTTGAGATCACAACAGATTTGACCAGAGCGTGTCAAGAAAAAAAATGGTTATGTGTACTTATTGTAGTAGTTAAATAGTCACTGGTCACAATGTTGCTTTGGATGTTCACATGGTGGTGGTATGTAAATTCCTGTATGTATTACGTATTCCCTGCAGTGCTGTTTATCCTCTCAGGGAGAATAATGAGAATTATCATTTGCTGTACTGTGTAATATCAACTTATGATGACATCAGTGACCGTGAGGTTATGCTGGTATCTGTATGCAGCGCTGCTGTCATGCCTGTACCTCAGACACCATCTCTCAAAACTCATTACTAATTGCTCCAAATCTATGGGGAAGGTGGGAGGGGATAACTTCCCCCACTTTTCACCTCTCCTTTCTCCTTCAGGCTAGTTACAACAGTTTTTGAGAATTCTGAATATCCTGGGGATGTTCAAGCCAGCATCCTCTTATTGCTAGGTTTCCTGAATGTGTCCCAGGTCTTGTTTAGGGTTACAGAAGTTTTTTTTAGGAATACCACCCAGAGATCTGCCCCAAGGCTGGATGGTCATGGGTGGCAAGGGATGTAGGGGAATATGGGTAGGTATCTAGAGAACTTCTCACCTCCAATGGTTTGGAATTTCACTCCTGAATAACTATAGGACCCTGATAAAGTGACAGAATATTGGAAGGGAAAATTTGGCTATTCCTAAGAGGCACAATTTCCCACACTGTGCTGGGCCCTGGTCAGAATCTAACAAAGACTGCTTGATATTATGCAGCACCCTCAGGAAAAGAGGGGGGAAAACAGACCCACAGGCACTGTGGCTACTCCAACCCCCATGACAAGCACTGCAGCTACTCCAACCCTGGCAACAGGCACTACAGCTGAACCAGAGCCAACCTGTGCTGTTATCTGTTACCTCAATAGAGAAGAAATACACAAAAAAAATCAGTTGACTTAGTGAGGGATGATGGTGAACCAGGTTGTCCTGGTATCAACTGGGATGAAGCTGATATTCTTCTCAGTAGCTACTGTGTTTTGCATTGAGTATGGGATTTGGAATGTGAAGAATGTTGATAATACAATGATGTTACTAGTTCTCACTAAGAGATCAAGGACTTTTTTCAGCTTCCCAGGTTTTGCTGATGTGCAGGTGCAAAAGCTGGGAGCAGCGTAGCCAGTACAGTTGACAAACTGGCCTTAGGAACATACCACAGACCTCATGCCGAGTATATAAGTGGAGGCTGGACAATAGGCAGAGCTCCCTCCCTCCCTCTCAGGAACTTGGGGTTCCAAGATCACTGCTTGGGATCATTCCAAGATCACTCTCAGTTTCACTCAGTGATTGCTGCCTGGAACTGGCCATATAGGTCATCAGGTGTTGAGAAATTGTGCATTGTTCATTTTGTATATTCTACTATCATTATATTTTATCATCATTAATAAATAATATTATAATCTTTTCCTTTGCTGTCCTAGTAAATGGTCATTATCTCAGCCCACAAGTTTTCCTTTCTTCACAATTCTCCTCCCCATCCCACAGGCAGAGGTGGGGAGGGAAGTGAGAGAGTGGCTGCGCAGTACTTAGTTGCTGGCTGAGGTAAAACACAACAGTCCTTTTTTGGTGCCCAATATGGGGCCCAAGAAGAGTCTGGCTAGCTCAGTTAAGAGAGCATCAGACTGAAGGTCCAGAGTTTGAGCTCCTGGTCTGGCTCAAAGGGTTGAAATAACAACAGATTTGACCAGTGTGTTAAAACAAACTTGTTATAAGCATTCACTATGTTGCTGGCCACAATGTTGTTTTATTTGCTCTCAGAGTTGTTCTTGGTGTTGTGCTGCACAGCACCCTACTTGCCCTGTGCACTGTTTGCCAGTATTTACATGCAGTTTACCAACTCTGGGCATTGGAATAGAGGTATTGCTCTGCTGTGTTGTGTGGCACTGGTTTGTGGCACGTTAAGATCACCGGTACTGGGACTGCTTTCCTATTTGTTGTAGTCAGTGGCAGCAGGTGATGTGCAGGCAGGGCAGTAGTGGCAGCTTCAGCTCGGTACTTTGGGAGCAATCTGGTGGGGACTATCAGTAATTATACCTTTTGTTTTTTTCTCCCCGGAGGGCTACAATTGGGAAATGCCTGTCTTTACTTTCTCCTTCTCCTCCTGGCTCATTACAGAAGCTCTTGAGAATTTCAAATACCTTTGGGATGTCTGAACCAGCATGCTCCTATTACTAAGAATGAATGGGTGTCAGGTCTTGTTTAAGATTAAACATTAGCGCAGATATGAGTGCTGTGTCGTTACTGCAACCCCCACTACAAATACCATGGCTACTCCAACCCTTGCGGAGCTCCAATTTTGACAAGCACCACAGCTACCCCAACCCCCGCTACGAGTACCTCGGCTATGCAACCCCTGGTGACAGGCACCACAGATGAACCAGAGAACCAACTTCTGCTGGCATCAGTCATCCTTATACAATCAGAAGGAATACACATACACACACACAAAAAATCAATCTGCTTAGTGAGGGATGATGATGAATCAGGGACATCACAAGAACAGGGACAGGCAGAAACAGAGAGAATCGCCTAATCCCTATCCCTGACTGAGCTGCAAGATATTCAAAAAGATTTCAGCTGTCACTAAGGCGAGCAACACCTGACTGTTCCAATGCTGGGACAACAGGGCCACTAGCCTGGAACTAGAGGGCAGGGAAGCCAGGCAACTGGGATCCCTGTCTAGGGAAGCGGCCATTGAGAAAGCAATTGGAAGAGAGACAGAAGCCTGCAACCTCTGGAGGCGACTCCTATCAGGTGTGAAGGACAGGTATTTCTTCAAGGAAAGTACTGTATGTCACCCAAGTACGTGAACGACCACAGAACAAGCTATCCAGTACCTGAGGGAATTAGCTGGGTGGGAGCCAGGTACATAAAACAAAGTAAGGTCAAGGGACCTGCACAAGAGATCCAGTTTTTAGAAATAAAATGACAAAATGGACAGCATCAGATCCCAATGGATGTTGTCAACAAAACAGCAGCTCTGTCCCCACAAACTAGCAAAAAGGAAACACAAGCTTTCTTAGGCTTTTGGGGTTTTTTGACAATGCATATTCTAAATTACAGTCTGATTGTAAGCCATCTCTATAAGTGACCTGGAAGAAGAACAATTTCAAGAAGAACAATTTCTAGTGGGGCCCTGAGCAGTGACAAGCCTTTGAACAAATTAAAGAGGAGATAGTTCATGCAGTAGCCCTTGGGCCAGTCTGGGAAGGGCAATGTGTTAAAAACATGCTCTACACTGCAGCCGAAGAGAATGGTCCTACCTGGAGCCTCTGGCAGAAAGCACCAGGGAAGACTCGAGGTTGACCCCTGGGGTTTGGGAATGGTGCAGAAGGATTGGGCAGTTGAATGTGTATCTCAAGGAGATTTTATGATGTTATGATGTTAATTGTTAAATAACCCTGCCGCTGTATGTCATTACTACCACAGTTGCTATATGCCATACCAATGGTATGATAGTAAGAATTATCCAAATTAATGAAAAATTAACTTTGATAAAACCAAGCAAGGTGCAGCAGTGATGGAACCAGAACTGGCTTTAGCAATTGGCACCCAGGAACTTCCTCGAGATCGACATCTTCAACCCACAGACCATGGACATGATACACCAGCCGCACCAGATAAAACTGCAAGCTCCAAATGCAACATACAGCAATCCAACACTACACACCATCCTCCCACTGCATCCAGTGTCACCTGCTGCACTGCACCAAAACCCTGTCCTGTTTTGCTGAGTAAACTCTTGTCATTTCTCCTGCCCCAAGACACTATTATGACTGATAGAGCCTAAAGACATGAACTAAAGGAACTCAACAGACATTTTGGAGGGACTGCCCATAGACTAAGGGAGTGATATATATGTGCGTGCGTGTATATATTTCTACATATCTCAAAGACAGGAAAAGTGGTGGTAATTCATCAGAAAGTGTAGGATCTGGGCATGACATAGATTGTATAGAATAAAGGGTAGATAATGTCCTGCTTCCATCTGGGATAGAGTTATTTTTCACAAGAAGCTGTGAGGGGACACAGCCAGGATAGCTGACTCAAACTGGCCAAAGGGATATTTGATACCATGTGATGTCGAGCTCGGTATATAAAGTGGGGACAGTCTCACTGCTCAGGAGCAGGCAGGGCACTGAGTTCCGGACAGTGAGCAATCTGTACTGTGACTCACATGCTTAGTATATTCTATTGTTACTGGGTTTTTTCCTTGTTTTCTCTTCATTTGCTGTCCCATTAAAATGTTTTTATCTGAACCTATAAGTTCTGCCTTTCTTTTTCCTGATTCTCCTCCCCATCCCACTGCAGGGGAAGCAGGGGGAGGAGTGAGCGAAGGGCTGCATGGTACTTAGCTGCTGGCTGGGGCTAAACCATGACACAATGATCTGGACAAGAGGATCGACTGCACTCAGTAAGTTTGCAGACGGCACCCAGTTGGGCGGGAGCATCGAGGTGCCCGAGGGTAGGAAGGCTCTGCAGAGGGACCCGGACAGGCTGGATGGGCCGAGGCCAAGCGCCCAAGCTTGCGCAATGCTGAGCGCTGGCTCCTGCATGTGGGTCACAAGGCCAGGCAATGCTCCAGGCTGGGGGAAGAGAGGCTGGAAAGCTGCCCGGCGGCAAAGGAGCTGGGGCTGCTGCTCCACAGCAGGCTGAAGGGTGCCTGGTGGCCAAGAAGGCCAATAGCTTCCGGGCTTGTCTCAGAGTGTGGCCAGCAAGACGAGAGAAGCGATCGCCCCCCATGCTGGACACTGCTGAGGCTGCCCCTGGAATCCTGTGTTCAGTTTTGGGCCCCTCACGGCCAGGCAGACAGGGAGGTGCTGGGGCGCATCCAAAGCAGCTGGGGAAGGGTCTAGAGAGCAAGTCCTGTGAGCAGCAGCTGAGGGAGCTGGGGTTGTTCAGCCTGGAGAGGAGACCTCATCGCTCTCTACAGCTCCCTGAAAGGAGGTTGTAGCGAGGTGGGTGTGGGTCTCCCAGGTGACAAGGGATAGGATGAGAGGCAATGCCCTCAAGTTGTGCCAGGGCAGGTTTAGATTGGCTATTAGGAAGAATATCCACTGAAATGCTTGTCAAGCACTGGAACAGGCTGCCCAGGGAGGTGGTGGAGCCACCATCCCCAGAGGTATTTAAAAGACGTTTAGATGGTGCACTAAGGGACTGGTTTAGCGGTGCATTTGGAAGTCAGGTTGACAGTTGAACTCAATGATCTTAGTGTTTTTTTCCAACCTAAACAACCCTATGAATCTATGATACTATAAAAGCAACTGAACTATTGACATGAAGTTCTAAGAAACAAAAACAAGTACTTTCAAATTTAAGCGCATCACAAAATGTGTGAAAACGTATTAATCCTGAAATCAGAAGAATAAACATTCAAAGACATGTATATTTTTCTACCTTTATCCACAGAAAGCAAGATAGATAACATTTGAGTCATACACCCCTGTATTTTTGGTCTACTAAAATAAACCCAGGAAACACTATCTTCTCTAGTGTGTTACTAAATTTTACTTCTTAGCTTTTTAATTTATAAACCCAAGAATTATTTTTCTAGCAGTGACTCAAGATAACACCAACTAATGTAAGCAAACTAGGTAATCTTTATTTCAGGAAGTCAGATCATACTGGAAGGCTGTAAGCTGATGCCACAGTAAGAGCAGATCGAGTAGTGTTTAGCCCTCACAGTAGTACCTTGTTATTTTAGATCAGACTCACCTTGTGTATTTATTTTAGTCATTACCAAACAATTAAAATAACATCTAGTACAGTTATGCAGCCATGTGGACAAGTACAGAAATGCTGGGTGTAATTTGTAGTATTTTGATAGTACTTAATGTTAAGAGAAAAGATTCTGAAGAGAAAATGCAACTTCAACCTAGTGGATAAAACTATACCCACTTCAAGTGCAACAAAGTAAGCTATATCCATTTTCCAGCTTTCTCTTAAGGTCTGTTTTCAAATCAAGTAAATTTAGAAATGCATCCTTCTAACGATAAAAGTACTCCTTCCATCCTCATACCAAAAACCAACCATCTACACTATTTTCTCTGTCCTTCATCATTTGTATTTCACTCACACAGGAACCTCTCAATGGGTCTGCTTCCTGACAAATCTCATGAAAGAATTTAAAATTCTGCATATAGTATAATAAGCTGAAATTCATGAAGCTCTTCCAAAGATTTAGATTGAGGGAGTTCCTGCTAGGCACCACCTTCCAAATTTCTTTAAACCTACAAGGTAGTTCTTTTGCTTGTCAAAGTTGTGAACAGTAGACTTGCTTTTCCCGTGTAAGTGGTTTCAATACGGGCAAACTTCACAAACAGGAAGAAATGCCAGATCAGCGATTTTTAGAAAGTAACATAGAAACAGCTGGTGAGATGCATAAGCTGAGCACTTATCTCATCTTCCAACTGTCTCTTTTTATTGCCAACCACCAAAATCCTGATCCTTGTTTTGCCCATGCCATCAATCTCAAATAACAATCTAAGAAAACATTTTATCCACTTTGCCTTGCAAAATTCAGGCTGTAATGACTCTTGTATGACCGTGCACAGCTACAATAAAGAGACCCCAGAAACTACACATGGGTTTAGAGACTCCGCATTTTAACTTCATCTCGTACCATTAAATTGTCATTAAACATATACTTAAGGAAAATGCCCTGATTATCCAGTCATCTTTCATAACTGTTACTTAACCTACTATCTGAAAGTGAAATTCAAGCTGCAATTCTCCAGGCCTCAGAAGTATCGAATCTGGCTGTTTACTACAATATTTTACCTTTCTAACATATTTCAAGGATGAAAGATGTGTGCATGCCAGTGCTTTCCAAGGTCTAAGCCATCTCTTACTCCTCAAGATCAGTCAAGAGGTCTTTGCTTCTGTCTACAGAAAATGGCTCTACAGACTAAAAAGGCTTTACCTCGCTTCATTTTTCCTGCAGCTCTTACTGAAAGACGTGGATGTGTGCATACTTCAGATAGTAGCATAACTATAATTAATCTAAACAATATTATTTTCAGCTGGCACCAAGCTTCATCACTATGGCCGAAGTACAGTCATATTTTTTAATGGGTTGTTATTCTGAAAATAAAAATGTTTCTTTTGGGTAGTTCCAACTCATGGTATTATTGCTAAGCAACTATTTCTACAACTGCTGTTCAACATTCAACACAAAACTAGGAACATAGAAGGCAAACCAGGACATTTACAAGTACCAAAAAAACATTAAGACAAGTAAAATTCTGTTATCAGTGTGGAGAGGAATGAGGTGGAGAGGCTTGATACGCACAAATAGGAGAGGCTTGATAGGCCAAATGTGACCTTCAGAACCTCTGGGAAGAAAAGTATAAAGCAACAGGCTCTGACAAAAACTAGAGCCAAACAGAAAAACTGGACTAAAAGAGACATCCAAAGGGAGGGAAAAAAGATAAATCTAATAAAGCAACATAGGATTTAAGTGAGAAGTTTTGGTTTACAGCAAATGTTATGAGAGGGAACTTGAACTTTGTGATACTTTCTGAAGAAGAAATATAAACATGTTTCACCACTTATTAAATAAGCTGAGGGCCTATCAGCCCTCCGTGTATACAGGTATATACAGGCCATCATTACACCACTGTCAATCTCATGAGGGTAAATGAGCTTACGTGGAGCACACACAACTTCATTTGTTGTCAAATCACAAATGTCACACAACTACTACCTCTTCATACTAGTACGCTACACCAGTTCAGATCTTGTATTTATATAGTTAAAACAGTTGAAGAATCCATTACCAGAAAACATGCTTAAACAAAACATGGAAGATTATATTTTGAGGGAGCACATGACCTCTGATCACACCAGGCCAAATTTAAAAAAAAAAAAAAAAAAAAAAAAAAAGAAATAAATCCCTAGAGACAACGCATTAATATCTTAACTCACTTTCATCAGGATTATTTAAACTATGAATTGTTAAAAAGAAAATCTAAGAAAAAAGAAACAGAGCCCTTAATATACTCAGAACATTGGCTGCCCATGTGGAGAGTTCATAAACTCAAAGCAAAACAAAGTAGGGGAGAGGGCTTGGCAGTCTTTCTACACAAAAGAAACTGCAGGAGAAGTCAAGGTCAAGTGATTTAGATACTCTACCATTAATAACTGCAATACAACTATTTTATAGGAAAATTCCTTCCCTGGTCTCATCCTCTTCTGTTCACTACTAATTCCTACCTTTGTCTGGGAAACGGGATTGTCATTATTATATGAAGCTATCACCCTGCCCATACTTCCTCCTTAACACAATGAATTCAACACACAGTAAGTGGAGCTAGAAAAATTTATGACAAAGCTTTCAGTGTTCAGCAGAAGCAAACATCTTTCCAACCTGCCAACTTAATTGACTACAGTTGTGATTTCTGACAATTGTAGCTTGCACCATACTTCGAACAACATTCCTTTCTCCTTTTATTGGCTTCACATTTTTCTTCAGAGATACCAAGTTTAGACAAATCACTGAACAGAAAGAGATACAAAAGGATCAATAAAACCAAAAAATAACCTGTGGACTTATTGAGCTGTATGCTACCCATGATGAGTTTAAACATATCTTACAGTAAATACTATTTCAAATAGATGTTTTATGGAATGCTAAAACAGGAAGAACAAAATAAGAACACAAAACCATTTATTTAAACGGCGAAAAACAATCGGAGTGGTGAGGTAAGTAGCGAAGAAGTCGATGAAATGAAGTAATTCCATACAGAAAACCTCTAGTTCCTGAAAACAGCGAGTGGCTAAAATATACCCAGCGTAACTAATGTTCCATCAACACCTGATGATGAAAGCAACTAGGCAAAGCAACTTGTTGTTGCTTGTTACTTTGGAAGGCGTACATAAAGAGGTTACAAAGAGCACAAGAATTCCGGGCCCGCATGAAGAAACGCCGCTTTCGGAAGCAATTAAAAAGAGAGAAAGCAAGCCTGCCTTGGTCTAATGCAGCCAGCGTTATGGGAACTGTTGGCCAGGCCTGCCCTCCCGCCCGCCCGCCCAACTCCAGAGCCC
>JMFS01050813.1:0-24171 GCA_000699545.1 Podiceps cristatus
CTTAATTACAAGATAACTAAATAAATGTAAGTTGAAAAGAAGTCCAGTCTGGTGATATACAAAAGTTCTGTATAGCAAAGATTTCTATTAACAGGAACAGATTTGGTAATTTTTAGGGTTGCTTCTGGATTTTGGTCCTGATGAAGACAAGAGAAATAGATTCATCATGATGGTTGGAATAAAATCTCTCCATAAGCAGGTATCTTAATAGTGCTTGTAATTTTTTTGTGGTGGAGAACAGTCTTTGCCATCCAAGATTAAAAAGATTTATTCTTTTGAAGTTAGTAACAAAATTCATCTTGATCAGAATTTTAAAAATATTGTTCAGACATTTAAGCTGTAATTTAAAATGTGAATGATTTAGTGGGCAAATATTAATTTCAGTGTGACCAATGGTATGAGTAGCCACTACTGCAACTGATTTGCAAATAAGCACAAGTCCTTTCTCTATGAAAAATGTACATTTTTTTTATAAAAGTGACATTAATTTTTCAGCTCTACCAGGTTTTCTTTACAAAATGGGACTCTGCTAATTAGATACTCAAGTCCCAGTTCAGTTGAACTTGCTTTGAACCCAACAATAGTACAGTAATAAGAACATTTTAAAAGCTTTAAAGCATGGGCTGGACACTGTACAGAACGTGCCCTTTTATAGCAACAGTGACATAAGATAGAAGTGCCTTTCAACTGTCTTTTTTTTTTTTGCCAAGACTATGTCAAATGAACTTAAAAGAGGCCAATTGACAGTGAGCCTGTGTGTGTCTGAGGTCATTATTTCTGGGTGCTGAAGTAACAAATTCTGAGCAGCAGTTACCTGCGTAAAGAGCAATAAACCAGACGTGATTTTAACTAGTCCATTAATAATGTGCTATGTGATCTTTCTTCACTGTAAATCATGAGGGTCTGGGTTCCCACCCTCCACTCCCCCGCTTTATTTTTAGAAATTTCAGGGCTGTTTGAATGTGGCCAAAAGGAGCAGCACATCCCTGTCCCAGCCCAGGTGCCATGACCGGCTGTGAACCTCCCTTAGCCTGGAAAAGGGTCCTGGCATCTGACAGGGCTGAGGACCAGCTTAGCCTTGGTAGAAAAGGCTACAGATAAAGAAGATTAATCCCACCCCAAAAGGTAGGAGCAGCATAGTGAAGGTGACACAGAGGGTCAGTGGAAAGAGACCTTGGATTCCAGCTCTGGAGGATGACTGAGCTGAAATAACCGTTCCACCGGTGCGATGAAGGTGTTGGACCTGACAACATGAGGCTCCATGAGCCCGAGCACAGGCAGACCTGACTGCCTGTCAGACAAACTTGGATTTCTTATAGAAATGATTCCGGAAACACACTGACATATGGACACTGTGCCCAGGTTGAAAACTTCAATCTAAAATAACACTGGAAAAATACCTCAGGGCAGGGAATGCAACATTGTCCAGTTGAATTGTTGCCCAGGGAACAGGCAGTATGAGCAGATGTCCTCTGTAGTGGCTGATGACCATACAGCTGGTTACCTAAACCACTGCCCACCTCTTCATGTGACTCCCTGCCAGCTTTGATCTCCAGAGCTGATAGCCTCCCTGGCTGAGCAGTTGCTCATAGGGAATTTTCCAGGAGGGCTCTTGTCTCTGAGCTCGTTAGCCCCTCTTTGCCAGAAGCAGCCAAGTAACATCTACTGCGTGATGAAAGACCCATCTGTTATGTGGTCCTTCTAGTGAAGGATGGGTTTAAGGAACTTGTGGCATAATATAGCCACATGTTGACTTTCAGTAGTCAGCTGGAGTCATTCAGGGAATAATGCCATGTGTATTACGTGACTTTGTACTTTGCACAAGAAGCCTGGTGAGCTAGAGTCAGACAAACAGGGTAGTCAGCTATGACACCAAAAGAAGAGCTCAGGTCCCAATATTGGTTTTTCTTTCCCATATGAATAACACCAGAGCACGTGTTTGGGCAGGTGTCCCCCACAAAAGCAAAACACAAAGCTTCCCTAACTTTCAAACTGCTAAGGCTTTGTCTTCTCTCTGCCTCAAATAGGAATATAGTTCTTTTATATGCCTTTACTTGTAAGCCCCTTAGGGACCTACTATGAAACCTCCCCTACACAGGTGAGCGTGGTGGATGGGTTGCAAAGAAATGCAGTAACAACTGGTCCTAAGCTATGGTGGCAGAGAGAAGGTCAATGTAAATTTAATCAAAACAAATGGAACAGAAATTGTCAATGCACAAAAAAATGCATCAACATAAAGCGGCTTGGTACACCTTCACTCATAGCTGGACCATGGATTAAACTCCACAGGTACACAGAGCTCCAGCTCAGAACACAAACTGTCCTTTCCCTATTCAGTATCCCATAATCCGGTACTCACCGGTGTCCTCTGCCTGTGCCAAAGACATCGGCAAGAGCTGAACCTTGGCAGTAGTCCACTCCAGAAATCACAGGGGACTGGGACTGAGGGAGGAACAGAAATTGGCTACTGTCCTGGACTGAGAAGAAAGCTCTGAGGTCTGAAGGAGCAGATTTGGTGCCATTGCTCTTAAATGCAAGAGACAACAGGGTCAGCAGGGGGGACTCCGGAGGCCGCGGAGCAATTATGTTCTGTGAGTTCTGCCCTGCAGAGCTTACTCAGGTGGACAGACTCATTAACAACAATTAACATCCCATTTCCAGGCATGGCTTGTAAAAGTACAAGGGTAATCACTGACTCAAAGCTGAAGTAACATTTAAAAGTCAGTTTTACTGCACGTCCAAGTCAAACAAACCAGATCTGAGGTTCTGCAGAGGCTCAGTAGGCTCATGGGCTGTTTCTGGGCAACAGGGAGGCTGTTACACAAACAGCCTCGCCGCAGCTCCAGCGGCCTGAAGCTCGGCTTGATTCAAACCGCTCCCCGATGCTGCCTAATTGCATTCTGCCTCCCTGCCTGTTCGGTATTGTGCATTAGGTGACCCTGTTACCAGTGCAGCTTTGCATGCAGAACATCAAAGGCGGGTTCAGAAGTTATCGGAGCTTTCTTATCTTGCAGCCAACACAATTTCCTAATCAGCACACATCTGCCTTTCATTTTGTGAATTTTAGCACGTTGAGATCATTGTGGCTCAGAAAAGCTTTTCTGGAGCCTGCTTGGTTAGTACACCCTCAAACCACTGTTGCTTCATGTCCTGGTCCTCTAAACACTAAAGTACTTGAGTTACTTTGGACATTCAGAACAGTCCCATTGACCCAGTGGGAATATGTGAGTGGGTAAGTATCTATAAGATCCAGACCCTAAATGTGAAGTGAGGCTGAAAAGCATGGGCCAAAAGGGAGTGGAGAGCAGGAAGGACATGATAAACACACACCAAGTAGTGAACAACCTCGGGCTGTGAAATCAGGTGTTACTATTTAACCTCTCATAATAAAACGATAAGGAACTCCTTGTAGCACAGGTAAGATAAACTGAGAAATGACAGAAGGAAATACTAGCTTTTAATCTAGTCACATCATTGTCTCTTGATCACAAAAAGTAATTCATGCTGGAAATTATTCAAAAATGCAACAAGGGAACTATTGTACTGTATATGTGCTGGGTGGTTATGCAAGGAAAAGGGTAGAACAAAAATAATGGGACAATTCCTCTGCACAGACTGGAAGATGCTGCTAAATTGATTGACAGTGATTTTAGACGCTGGTTAATACATAGCACAGATGAAAAATGAAACACCACGAAGTCTGGTTGTTGCATGGGGGTGAACAGTGGCAGCTGAGATGAAGAAGTTTGTACACGTTAGGCTGAAAAGCAGTTTGGGGCAGGGATTTGCATTGTGATATATTTCTACACCATCCCCGAATCCTATTACCAAGAAGTATTACTAAGCCAGAAAAAGCTGTTTAAAAAAAAAAAAAAAAAAAAAAAATCATATTTTTGTAAATAATACTGTTGAAGACTTGCACAGTCGGGAGTACCATTGGTCATTCGGGGTTTAAACTGTGTCACCAGGATTAGAGCCACGGCAAATAAGACCTTCCATTACCTCGGGCAGCCCACTGTGAGATGCAAGGGTGACTTGCTCTTGACCTGCTGGTCTTGGTTTTGGCATCGTGCCCTGATTTGAGTAAATGTAACTCACTAATATTCTACAAAAATACAGTTTCCTGGTTGTCGGGTGATTAACTATTTGTCCTGTTGCAATCCTTTCCATTTCCCCGCCTTCACAGTGTGGTAGCAAGGGATGAACTGTACATGTGCTGGAACACCACCACCAGCAAGCCCAGCACAAGTCCCCCTGCAAGCTGCACACCCTAAAACCACAGCGTGCTGAATTTAAATTGAAAAACCCCATTTACTCCCTCACCTCCCAAACCAATCTGGATGATTGCAGTAGTAGAAACACTGAGGAATTAATGATGTACGTGGCTTTGGATGGTGCCTGAGCCTTTGATGTGCCATGGCATGTCCGTTCGCGGATGTTGCGGGAGAGCCCCCGTATTCGAAAGCCCGTTGGGCTGGAGCTGATGAGCACACCCGGAGCCGCAGCGCCTGGCGATACCAAACGCAATCAGAAGCACAGCTAGGTGGGAATACAGGCAGGAAAAAAAATGCCAGTTTGGCCCAGCTGAAACACTTCGCAGCTTTCAGACTTTGACAACCACCTGGGAAGGCGCAGGGGGAGTTGGGGGGGACCCAACCGCTTCACCTCTCTTCTGACCCCAGAGAGTTACTGACGTGTTTCTGCGTAACGGCCAGAACGAACTGACTGCAATTCTGCAAGAATTTTTTCCGAGAGGACAAGTAATCTGGGTGGCTCCATGTTCTGGGGATCACGTCCGAGTGCCCTGAGGGGCTAAGCATTAAATCTTTGAGTAATTGGGGCTCAGCAGAGCCAAGCAAATTCCTATTCTTTCATTTGTTTGTTTCTGAAATTCCTGGAGGACTCCCCATTAGCATGGATTCATGACACTACCGGGTTTAGGTAAGAAACTGCCAGTTTCTGTGCATTAACATAGATCTTCATAGTCTTTATCAACACACCCAAATATTAGCAATTATCTTGCTATCGCTTGTTTTCCTTCTACTGTGTGATTTTTTTTTTTTTTTGATGCCAGAATTTTATTTCTGAAGAACATACTGTCATTTAGCTATTTAAAACTGGTATGTACCCACATACACAAATCTCTCACGTACTTCCACATTGTCTGAGATACTTCATAATCTTACACCTAAATTATCAATTACTTTGTCAGCACACTGTCTCAGACATGACTGAGTAACTGAAATACAGCTTTTTAAATTTAGGACACCTGAGTGTTTCCCCCTCCCCTCCCCCCCCCCTCCTTGAGCTCTCCTACTACTTCTTCTGTACAGTGCTGGGCAACTCACCATAACTTTCTGCACCTCATTCTTTTAATCTGTTTTGCAGAGCTCCAATAATTTCTTTCTCAAATTGTTAGTGTGCAACTAAATTCATTAGCTTCCTTTTGGGTGATGAAACACAAACTATTATCACTTATTGAGCCTGGTAATCAAAGATAATTTGAATATAATGTAGCCTCAAAATTAATAGCCCTGAAACAAATAAGAGTAATAGACTCTAAGGAAAATTACCAGAACAGGAGCACAGCAGGCTCTCTTTAAATGTGTCTTTAAAAATAAATTGCATACTAATAATCCTATTATTCAATGGAAAAAGAAGTATCTTTCTATGTCTATTAAATACTCTGGAAAAGCCACAGTCTTTTATAATAATGTTTCTCACAAATCATTTCAGTTTAATGAAAAGATACAGTACACTCCATCTGATATTTAAGTAAATATGTTTATTTCATCCTGGAGAGAGATTTTATTTTAGCTTTAAGATTATTATTTCTTATAAGCCTGTCACAAAACAACATGAGTACTGCCAAATGGACAAACATACCATCCCCCCATGTATGTTTAAAAATTAAGGGTTTTTTCCTCCAGCAAAGATAAATACTTATTTATTCTGACAAAGAAGCAAAAGACAGCGATCAGGGACACTAAAGTTAACTGCTGCCTGAAGTCATAAACATCTGGTGGCTATTTTAATTGCATTGTGAACTAACCACAAAATCCCCCGCTAAAAGAATAGAAATATTTCCCCTGTGCAATATTGTATTTTAGAATTCCTCTTTTCTGAATCAATGTCAGACATGATCACAGCGCAATGAAGTCTGTGTTCTCATGCCTGCATCTTCCTGAAAATGCCGCGTACCCTTATTACAATTACAGTGTTACTTGAAGATTTGCATACAGACAATTTTTTCAGGCTATTGCTGCAAACACTGACTTAAAGATAAAACATAATGCTTACATCATTGTCATTTTGTTGCAAGTCAGTTAGATAGATTAGTATGTCTGTATAGAAATACCAGACATCAGAAAGCACACGGATAATCACACAAGCACACAACTTCGCGTATATAAGAATGTGTGAGCATATATTTATACAGACATACAGATATTCATACATATATATGCATATACATGTATATATAGGATGCATTTAGTAAATAGTAATACAACCTACTTAAATGTGAATAGAAATTGTTGTTAATAAAATACTTGCATGAGTTGTACAGGGACCTTCTAAATGTCTGTGCTTCCTGGGGAGACCAAATGACCTCTTTTTTACAGATACCAAGATCAAAGCTCTTGGTTTAGATACTCCAGCTGTCTCCCGTTGGCATTTGACATGCAACCCGGTCCATTTAAAATCAAGGGGCATGTAAACATTTTAACCCTTGGCAGCAGTATCTGAGAAAGATGCTAGCAATAAATGGTCATAACTGCCTGGGCCAAATCACATTTGGTGTCCTTCCTTTGAAGTCCATGCAGGCACTGTACCCTATGGTTTTGACAAAGAGCCAAGTCCAAAAAAAGGATGTAGGCTCTCAAAGCTGGCCGGACACGGACTTTGGGATCTAGAGTGGCTCCGTGCAGCTGAACGGTTGCCTCCAAACTCGCCGCAGGCCCCCCTGCCTGACCTTGGAGGGTCTTTGCCCATGGCTCTGCTTTGGTGCGCTCTCTGCATCCCCCCAGCACTCAAGAGACATTTTTTTTGCCTAAGCAAAAGGGCACCTTCATCCCTTGCGAAACCTCCTCTGGTGGGTGTACACATGGGTGACACATGCTGACAGGATTAGATCCTGCACTTAATATGGCCACAGCTATTTTCTTTTTTTAAAATCATTACCACAGGAGGGTGCCATTTTTCTGTTTAAACCCAAGTTGGTCAGGTCCCTTGCACAGAACTGAGTCATGGGGTCCAAATCCCTCTTGAGATCCATCATGTCCCAGGAGAGCAGGAGATGATGGATGTGAGCCTGGGAGAGGTGTCCTCGCATGCCCACAACATTCCTACCAAAGTCAAGCCAGGTCCCTAGGGACAGGTGAGCAAACAACATCAAAAAGATCCTAAGGGTAAAGGCACTTCTTCTGGAGAAGACATCTGGTCCACACTACCAAGTGGATTTCTGCCACATTTTTGGAAGAGAGAGCGCAATGGAAAACCAGCACCCTTCTCTTCTGCAGCCACATTTTAAAAAGAGAGAGTCTCTGTCCATCTGCCTGTCTTTCTCTCTCTCTCTCTCCACAGCCTTTGAAGAAACAGTGGTGAACCCCATCCCATTTGATTCCTGAAGCTACTTGCCTCCTGCACCAGGTACCCATGGTCTGGAGAAAGGATGAGCTACATACCCAGATAAAACATGTCCCGTTGACTTGTGTGTGCCCTGAATGCCATTCTCCCCATGCAGGGAGCCCAGTCACTTAACCCAGCCTCATTTTGGGTTCACGTGCTTAAATACTTTTGCCCTTAAAATGTCAAAGTGCCCAAAGTGCCCCAGGGCACCTATGCACAAGCCAGCTGTGGTGCCAAGGCAGTACGACAGGCCGATGTGACACCGGTTATCAGAGGGGCAGAGCAGACTCGTGGCACAATTGCCTCATAAGGTGATGCAGAACTTGTTCAGCATCACATGGTGCTTGTGGGGAAGAAGAGGAGGGCACTGCAGACCTGGGTACATCCTTCCTAGAGACTCTCATTGTAAGGATGGTGCTGCAAAGCCAACTCTGATGGTTATTTTAAGGCAGAGGAGTGGGGAGCTGTGTACATGGATGAGGGAAGAGGTTATCAGGGGGAGACCTGAGAACCCTTTTCCTTCTTGGAGAACAGTTCATGTAGTCAGCTGAAAAAGCAGGAATAATCCTGGTGGCAGAATACCAGGAATTGCCCTTCTCCAACCACAAAACAGTTTCTGCTCCACTTACCCACATGCTTGGCTTCTGCAAACATTTGAGTTTCAGGGACATCCCCCTCCTTGTTCCTCCTGGTGTCATTTTCCTTCTAAACAGCCACTTCCATGAAGGTTTTGTCTCCCCTGTGCCTGGACAGGGAACAGCCCAGTTAGACATCTACCCCAGCACTGTGACCTTCACCCTTGTCTCTCCATGGGTAGCAGTGGGGCATCCTCATGAGCATCCCTGTGCCTGAGTCCTGCTGTCCACAGACAAATATAGCTAAACACAGACATTTTATGGAGCAATCCCTGAGTCCCAGACCAAATAGTGCCAGATGCTTTGTAGCCACGCTACTCGCCTTCCTGATCTTACCCTAAGGTAAGGGTACTCATCCAAGGTAGAAGCTGCTTCAGCCCTGTGCGTGGCTCCCCATGGCATGCTCACAACAGCTCAAGCCGTGATGGTTCCTCCATTATTAAACTCATGAGTACTCAAAACTACACTCAAAGATGAACTAGTAAAATTTAATTCAAATCAACTTCAATTGCCTTTCAGCACATTTGAGCATCTAAAGGCAATGGCAGTCACTATCAACTGCAAATAAAGCTATTAATGTAAGCACTGGTGAATGTATTTGCATTCAATATCTGTTGTCAGTAATCATGCAAGTATTTTGTACCAACAAAGATCTCAGCAGACATGATCTAAGGAGGTCATTGAAAGGGGAAATTATAAAATAATGCTAACCTCTGAAGTTTGTCTTCCCATTATTCTTTCTTATAGAACTGCAGCTATTAAAGTGTCTTGTTAAATATGTGGCTTTTTAATAAGTGCCCACAAACACAAAATTTACTATGCCTTAATATTCTTTTAAAAGTTATGCTTGTACAAAGAGATAAAGCAATCTAACTACACCATTTCAGAGTTTAAACAAATACACTGAGCTGTAGAGGCAAGATTTGGTTGTTAACTGAGTGCAATCATATCAGTGCATTTATTTCCACTTCCAGATGATGTTACGGAAAACCAACAGGGAAGGATTTCCTAATAGTGCGAGTGTAGGTGGAAATATTAAAAGAAACACTGCTGAATTTCTCTAATGAATACAGAGTGGACTACTGGTGTTTACAGTCAAGAAATGGAAGAAATCAACATAACATCTTCAGCATTGATGTTGTTTGAGAATTGCTACCTAACCAGAAAGACTGAAACCTGGATTCCAAGCGTACCAATCCTGCACTTTGCTATCAATTGCTGATATGGATCACTGGTTACAGCTCTAATTGACTGATTATACAAAAGCACTTTACAAAATCAAGACTAAGCCTCTACAAAGTATGAGCTGCAGTTCCTAGCGACTGGCTCCAACGGAGCTTCAAAGTTTGCATAGAGTCACCAAAATTGAATTTACTGACTTAAAAGCGAAACTCAGGGGATTTGTCCTATGCATTTAGAGAGTCTGAAGGAATAATGAACAGAACTGGAACAGCCGGATGAAACATTAATTGCCAGGGCATAAATTGAGCAGCGGTGTTTAAAATATATTTTGTGTCTGGCTTCAAGTGAAAAAAGGATTTAGATCAGAATTGGTGTTAAGGTTGGAAGATCTGCTTTTGATTTGCCGATAGCAAAATTCAGATGAATTTCAGGAAAAAATGATAGCACAAACTAGCACGCCTCTGGAATATGATTTCACTGATGGGACTGTAAGCTTGTTTTCCTTTTACCTATTTCAAAACTAATTAAATTAACTGGTACCACGTCTGCCTATTTACACTGTAATCTCAAATCAAATTCTGCAGATGGCCTTGAGACATCTTTTCATCTGTTGCCTTGAAAATGGGAAGAAAGGCAGAGGCAGAGAAAGGGAAGCATCATCAAAATTCCTGGTAGTAACTGAAGATCTGAATATTAAACTGCTTCGTTGTCACAATTATTTAGAAACAAGCCATCTCACTTTCAGTGTGTGCTATGATTGCACATGGCAAATGGTGGAATATCAGATCAGGGGCACAGAATTTATGTAATAAATTAGTCACATCAAGCATAATAAGATTTTGTGTTCTATTTCTGCAGCACCACGCTATCCTTTCATGAAGCCTACAGTACATTTAAAAAGACCCTCAGAGTTTTCATGGACATTTCAGCAGCCCAAGAACAGAAGCCATTATACCACTGCAGCCTAATAAATTCTACCAAACTGGTGGGTTTTTCTTCTACTTTTGAAATTCAGAGAGGAGATAAATGAGTTAAAATAACAAGGAAGAAAATTACCTTCCTGTAAATCTTTGCCAACTTCTAGTTTATGGAAAAGACAAATGTAATTTGAGACAACATATTTGTATTAAAATGTGACCCTTTACAACTAGAATGTCCATAATGAGTGGCAATTGAAAGATCTGTTTTATAACGCCATCACTTCTTTAACAGCTTCGCATGCAATAATTTCTGCATTCAATTTCCTGTACATGTGTACGACAGCTTGCCCAAGGGAATTGAGTTCCCCTAAAATTCTCCTTCTTTTCCTTAGCATTTGCAATTTCTAGCCACTGAAGAAAAAAAAAGGAAGAAAAAAACCTGATAAAAAACCCCACAGTAACACTTACTGTATTTATGAAGCAGTGAACACGTTTGCATTCTTTGCTTCCAGTGAAATGGAAAAGGTCATGGCCTGATCCCACCAGGCTGTGCCTCGACTCTTCCAGCTGCAGGACAAGCCCTCCTCACCGGGGAGAGCAAGGCTGTCCCTCGCGGCAGCCGTCAGATCTGGATGCGAAGCACTGTATTCCTCTTTCCCCTTCCATCTCTTCCAATTGAGAATGGAAGAGGAAAGGGAAGGAGAAGAAGAGTTAAACACAACTTTGCAGCTAACGGGGATAGTCCCGAGCCAGCTATGACAAGGGATGGTAAAGTTGTCATTCAGTTTTGATATTAATCCTCTTCACAGTAGTCCTGGACTGTCATGGCACACACTGTTTAACTTACAATTTATTATTTGGCATGGGAAATCATAAGGAAATCCTTTACTTAACAATGGAAAGTGTTTTCAGCTCGTTTGATAAGTGACACTTCCTTGTCTATTGTTGTTGGGTTTGATGCGGGAACTGCTGGAGGGAATCAGTAGCCTAGGCTATGCCCAGAGGACTGACTGGACAACTGATTAATCTCCTCTGACTGTGTAGTTCATTCAGAGTGATAAAAATAAATCAGCTATTGAACCACATAAGGAAATTTTATACACTCGGTTATCTCTGCTAACTAAGGCTCCAGGCTTTTGGAGCTGGGTTTGGGCTGATAAGGAGCCTTTAGTGCTTTCAGGAAAACCATTTATGCCTTCTGCAAGGCACGAGCACTAGCCTTGCCAGCACGGGGGCTTTGAAGGGACGTGTCATGCAGCTCTTGCAGACTTGAGGTCATCTATCTTGCGGTGGATGATAGTACTTCCACCCAACTGCTGCCAGCAGATGAAATGGTAGTCATTCCAGTTTGTGAACATAGGTCATCTGTATTTAAAGTCTGCGTATGCATATAGCTCTTTATCTATATGTATGAAGTCCATAATGTTTAACCGCTCCTCGGCCTCAGGTGTAGTGCTGCTGTTAAGCCTTTGAGCTAAGACTAGATTTGGTTTTGGTTTTTTAACAGGTATAACCCCTGGTTTTGGCACAGTCACATTCTCCTGGAGCAATGTGCCCTTTTAGGGGTGAGGATGGTGTCCAGGATGCCTAAGCATTGCACTGCAAAGGACTCACAGGTGTAACTGAAGCACAGATGGTGGTAATAGCTCCAGAAAATTAAACACAACTTTTTTTTTTTTTTCTTCCTTTTTTTTTTTTTTTTTTTTTTCCCAACAGACAGTAACTATCTCAGAAATCATTTGGTCAGGCAATGCTGCTCACTGCACCCAAATACAATAGGAAATCCAACAAAGCAGTCAAGATATTAATAATTTTTTCCAATTACTTTAAAAAGCATCAAGCGATGTGGTAAAATAAACTCCCATCTGGATAATTTTTGTTGACACAGTAGCATACATCTCCTAGAGAAGCTGTCTTCTTTGATTTGTTTCATCCAGAAATAAGGTAAATGGATCTTAGCTCTCCAGCTACCTTATCAGCGAGAGCATTAGCACGGCTGCTGTGCCATTTTTCTCCTGTGATTCCTGACGTGTCCTTCATCCTGCTGTCACAACAGATATTTCTGCAACTGGAGACACTCTGCAGTGAGAGTAGCAGCCCAAAGCAGGTACACCTACAGCAAGAGGGAACAGGGAGACAGCACATCCCTTCCCCCCGCCCCCCCAAAATGTTGTTGTTTCACCTTTACCTCCCGGGAAGGCAAGAGCATGCTGACAGCACCCTTTATATCACAGAAACTACTTCTATGCTCAGGAAGGGCGTTGCTTAAACACCCCTCATCGGTGTGAGCCAGAAGACAAGAAGTTTTTTTGGGTTGGTTTGTTGGTTTTTGGTTGGGTTTTGTTTGTTTTGTTTTTTTTTTTTCAGAAAAAGAAGCAAGCCCTGATGTACTCTACAGTTCCCAAAATACCCTCAAGGATAAAGAGACTCTGGGCACCTCCACCAGGACCAGGAGACCAACACAGCACATTTGGCAGCTGTAAAACTGCACAAGAGCTGGCCAATCACAGCGTCACAAACTGGCTGAGGGTGGAAAGGACCTCAGTAGATCATCTTGTCCAACTGCCCTGCTTGAGCAGGGTCACCTAGAGCCGATTGCCCAGGACTGTATCCAGATGGCTTTTGATTATCATCAAGGATGAAGATGCCACAATCTCTCTGGGCAATGTGTACCAGTGCTCAGTCACCCTCACAGTCAAAACAGTGTTTCCTGATGTTCGGACAGACCCTCCTGTGTTTCAGTTTGTACCCATTGCCTCTGCTCCTGTCACCGGGCACCACTGAAAAGACTCCGGCTCTGCCTTCTTTGCACCCTCTCTTCAGGTATTTACCTAGATTGATAAGATCCCCTGGAGCCTTCTCCAGGCTGGACAGTCCCAGCTCTCTCCTTTCCTCATAGGAGAGATGCTCCAGTCCTTAGGGATCATCATGGCCCTTTGACGGACTATCTCCAGTATGTTTATCTCTCTTGTACTGGGGAACCCAGAACTGGACCCAGTACGCCAGGTGTGGCCTCACCAGTGCTGAGCAAAGGGAAGGACCACCTTCCTCAGCCTGTTGGCAACACTCCTTCTGATGCAGCCCAGGACACCACTAGCCGCCTTTGCAGCAAGGGCACATGGCTGGCTCATGTTCAACTTGGTGTTCTTCAACACCCCTGGGTCCTTTCCTGCCAAGCTGCTTTCCAGCTGGGTGGCCCCAGCACATATTGGTGCCTGGGGTTGTTCCTCCCCAGCTGCAGGATTTTGCACTTCTCCTTGTTGAACTTCATGAAGTTCCTGTTGGCCCATTTCTCCAGCCTGTTGAGGCCCCTCTGGATTGCAGCACAACCCTCTGGTAAACTTGTTGAGAGCACACACTGCCCCATCGTCCAGAGCATTAATGAAGATGCTGAAAAGGACTGGACCCAATATTGACCCCCAGGGTACATCACTAGTTACTGGCCTCCATCTAGACTTTGTGCCACCACTCACTGAGTCCTGTTGTTCAGCCAGTTTTCAATCCTTTCAGTCATTGCAATACCCATTAGCTGCCTTCATTAGTGTTCAAAATAGAACACAGGAACTGCCTATTAAAATAATCTTGCATTTGAACATTAAAGAGTGCAGATGTTTTACAACCTCTTCCAAAGTGCCTAAAAGGTCATTCTGCTTTGCCCTGCTGTGTGATGCAGACAAGACACTGAACACGTCACTCAACCAGCTGGATTTGCTACAGAGAAAGGGACCTCATCTCCCTCTCAGTGGCATGACATCCTGCCATAATAGTCATCACCATGGCAAAGAGAGGGGAAAGAGCCACTCAGCTCTTTTAGGGGCAAAAGGAAGAGAAACTGATTTTAACTAGCTTGTTATCTTGGTAGCATAGCAAACTTTGAGAATAAGATGGTTCTTTCTTTGCTTTCTTTATATAGAATTTCATTTGGTGCACTGCAATAATGGAGAGGCTCTGGAATGCCAAAACCATCCCAGTTCACCTCTGTCTATAACACTTGCAAGCTGTCAGTTTCCCAGCTATGAGCTTGTTTTTCTTGTCAAGGACAGTGTTGACCACTTGTGCTGGCTAAAGAACTGCAGCACTTGGTGCCAGAGGCAAATCTGCAACTGGACTAGTTACAGCTGTTGAGCCTTCACACTAAAAATCTCCCTTTGCAGAGCCACTGGCATACAGCGTACATCCCTCCATGCTGCCCAATGCACACAGGTCTGCATTTCCATGGTGGTTTTAATGCAATCAGTGTTAGTCCCTTATGTTATTGGGCTCGGCATCCTCCAAACAAGCTGGAGGACACCAAGCTGGATTGACACCAAGCTGGGCAGGAGTGTTGATCTGCTTGAGGGTAAGAAGGCACTACAGAGGGACCTGGACAGGCTGGGTCGATGGGCTGAGGCCAACTGTATGAGATTCAACAAGGCCGAGTGCTGGTTCCTGCACTTGGGTCACAACAACCCCCAGCAACGCCGGGCCGGGGGAGAAGCCGCTGGGAAGCTGCCAGGCAGGAAAGGACCTGGGGGAGGTTGGTCGTCAGCCAGCTGAATGTGAGCCAGCAGTGTGCCCAGGTGGCCAAGGCAGCCAACAGCAGGATTGCTGCTGGGAAAGTGATTGTCCCCCTGTACTGGGCACTGGTGAGGCCACACCTTGAGTGCTGGATTCAGTTTTGGGCCCCTCACTGCAAGAAAGCCATTGAGGTGCTGGAGCGTGTCCAGAGCCGGGCAGCGGGGCTGGGACAGGGTCTGGAGCACAAGTGCTGTGAGAGCGGCTGAGGGAGCTGGGGGGGTTCAGCCTGGAGAAGAGGAGGCTGAGGGGAGACCTTTATGCAACCATGTGGACAGAAGATGTCGAGGTCATAACTGCCAGCTTTATGTCACCAGTTGTGTAGTTTAGCACTGATAATGGTTAGATGTGTATTTACCAGGTAGGTTCCTGAACAAAACAGGGCTAGCTTTCTAATCTTTAAAAAAAAAAAAAAAAAAAAAAAAGAAGCTGGTAAAATGTTTTTATTTCTGACTTTTAAAACCTGGAGCCTGAGAACTACAAATACATTGAGGAGTCCAGGTCCTGTTTAGGAAAGCAGCAGGGATTAAAATGCCTGAGTAAGTGACAGGCACTAAGTACCTCTTTGCTCCTAGACCTAAAATGTTATTGATACAAGGGATTGCCAGCTGACTTGTTCTGGGAAACGATTTATTCAGTTATTCTGAATTGTTACATTTTGTTCTGGTTGTGGATGCACTAGTGAAAACAGAGGGACAACCTGCCCTTTCCACACTAAGTTAAATGCTTACGTGCTTTCAAAAGAAATAGGTGGTGTGGGATTTAGCAGAGCTGGGTTTATTTCACATTCATTCCCAAAATTTTTATACATTTGTGGGAAATCATCTTATTAGTTTGAGTCTTTATTGCCTGAAGTATAAAAATACTTCTTTTGTCTGAAATCCTTTGTCTCCCTTGTCTGTTCAGCCTGTAAGTTTTCTCTGTGTAAATACAGTGTGTAGTAGAATTAACAGGACTCCATATTAGATGGCAATTCTAACACTACTGCAATAATAACTGTAGCCAGCTCACATTAAATCACCATATATTTGATGTAGCAGTGACAGTTTCAGTGGAATTAGGCTAGAGAGAAATTTATCCAAGAGTCTTTAGCGGCGATTTAGACATGAATGCCCTTTTTATGTAAAGCGATAGTTGGAAGGATTAAGATTGGGAGGTTAATCTTTCCTAACGGCTAACTCATTGTTTTCTCACGATTCCAAAATTCTTTGGTAAGAGACATGGTCTGGACAGCTCACCATTAGCAATTTTGGAATGGAAAGTTAACCGCAAAAGAGTCAGAGTTGGATATCTTGCAAAACTCACTCAAATACTGATTTTCTTCTGAGTCTTTCTTCTAAAGATGCCAGACACATTCCTATCCATGTCCAACAACTCTGTTTTCTGAAACGGGAACACTTACACATACACACATATCTGCACAGAGACACGCGCTCAAAAGAGACAACTTAAAGTCTCTGCCAAAGAACACGTATGCTGGAAAATATATTGATTGAATAACTTGTTTTCTTATCACAGGCTAAGAAAGCTTACCCTTTGTAAGAACGGGTGCTGCTCATAGGGGAAGCTAGTCTCAAAGTTAATATTAATTAATTAGAAATCATTTATGATTTATTTTTTCTTTGGTTTCTGAAATGGGAAGTCATTCCAACAAATACTTGGGATAAAAAGGAATTGTGTTGCTAGTCCTTCCCAGGAGGAGAAAGACTTTCCGTCAAAGAACTGGTGGAAAGCAAAGAGGGAAGGTGCCATGAATACTTTTTGACTTAAATTGCAATGTCTGGAATTAAAATGAGACCTCTTGGTGATATGCTAATACATACCCAGTATAAATCTGCTTCCAGCCCCTGCTTGTAAGTCCTGTTCTTATATATAGTAAGTCGATGAAAGATTTTTTGATTCCAGCAGATTTCTCCTGGAATAATAAATAAGTCAGTGGTTCAATTTTGCATCTATCGGACACCCTGTCCATCTATGTTCCCTCCAGGGCACTTTTGTTATGGACTTGCCATTTGGTAGTTACACGGCCGTAGACTCAAGGTAGCCTACTCTTGCCAGGAGAAGCCTTCCTCCAGAAGGATTCAACAATATTTATAGGGAAATGTAGAGAGGTCTGGAGGTTTGGAGGGTGTAACTGTCATATATCAAGGGTCTGATGACTTCAGGGCACTTTGGGTGACCTGGTATAGGGGATGCTGCTCACGCTTTCACATAATCAGTGCAAACCAGATGCAGAATATATTTCGGGACAGGATTTGCAAAACAGCCTTGTATTAGGTAAAATCTGCTCTCATGGTGGTATCTTGAGTGTTATATGCACATAAACGGAGCAATGCTAGGCCAGCGAAGAGCACTTCTGGAAAACTGCCAGAGTACACAGTTGTGGGATGATATTTCTCAGTCTTGCCTTGAATTCTTATATTCTTCTATCCTGTTAGAAGTGAAAGTTCTGTTACTTTGAAATTGTTAGTTATGCTTCCAGTTCCTAAACAATTATTAAAGAGAGCTACCTCAGGTTATTTATGGCACAGCTACAATCAGAAAAAAATGGCTGTAAAAGTGCCATTGTAGATGTCTGGTTCAGAAGCAGCTTTCTTCGCTCTGTTTGCAAATCGGGGGAGTTGACAGCCTCACAAACTCAGCCAGGGAACTGAGATTTAAATGGGGTCATTTCTGGCCCAATAATCATTAGCAGTACTGAACTTTCCACAAGATAGAGTCCTCCATCCAGGCACAGATTTATATCAGTAGGATCAGAGCCTCCAGAACATAAATTTGTTCAAGGCCAGCACTGCCTACATTTATGTTTTTAAAGTATCTCGCTGAAAGAGACCTCAGAGGCATATTATATTGTAATTAAATGTTATTTTTAAATCAATGTGTTCCTGAATATGTTATGCAGTTTTGTCCAACCCAAGGCATTACTGTTGATAGAAAAACAATAGTTTAATTTTACTGGTTAATTCATTCTGGACACCTTTAGATGAGGCAGTGACTTGATGTCCTCTGAGATTGGTGGAAAGAGAAAAAATACAGGAAGAGAAAAATCTTTGAAGTTTTGACTAGGAAGTACAAATTTGGAGGAAAGTATTTTGTGCCATACAAATGTGGTTATTGTGAGTTTGAGACTGAATTGTATCATTATTTTTTACAGTGCTATAAAAAGAGAAAATTCTTTTTAATGAATCCAGCTCTAGCTGTCCCTTTTGGGTTGTCAAGTCCAAGTATGCTCTGCACAGGATATAATTAGCCTGATGCACAAGCTAGTGAATTAAATGGACTTTTAATGATGCTCAGGGTGCTCAAAGAAAAGAGTAGCCAAACTAAAATAAAAGCATCAGAACTGGAAGTCAAATAAAATTGCTTCTTGCAAATAACTTTTTGGCTTATTCTCTCACTTCATCTCTGGATGTTACTTCTTGGATTTTTTTGTTCCCCTTCTTTTTCTGTGGTTCACAGTTTCCAGGGAGGCAAACCTGCTGCAGGCACAAACTTCCCTGACTATCTGATCTTCCCACCCTGTCACAAGCAGCTGTCATTTCCTATGTTCCTTCACAAGAAACAGCCTTGCCAGCTCTTCCCCAGCCCATTGCCGTGCACCCCAGGCTGTCTGGTGAGGATGCCCCTGGGCCAAGCAGGATTCAGGCTGAACAGGCTGAGGCTTGGCAGAGGTGGGAGGTCAGGAGACCTTTGATTTGCACCCTCTTCACTGTGCAGGAATGTCATTCAACTTTCTGTCTTGCTTTTTTCTTGGAAGTGGAAAAACTTTTCTGGATCATGAAGACTTCTGCTTCTGGCTCTGTCTCTTCAAGAAAGAGCAACTTGAGTCCTTAACTTCAAGAGCCTTTTGCCTAGGAGCTGTCACTTTAAAGAGAAACTTTTCTGGCTTTAAATGACTTCAGTTCTTAAGTGCATATAATTTGTAAAGAGCATAAGTCCCATGCTAACTATACACATCCTGTGAATGTTCATATTCAAAGGCCGTTCTTCTTCCACAACGTACTGAAAAAGGGAAATGAATCACAAAACACAAGCCTCCGTGAGTTGGACAGAGTGCAAGTGTCTCCCTATCTTGGTTCAAAGAAACTTCTGGCTCTGAGCCCTAGATCCATCTGAATTGGTGGCAAGCTTCCCACTGTCTCCAGTGGCACTGAATTTGGCCCTTAGACATTTATGTTGTTAAATGGAACTAATAGTCCCTGGGCGAGCCAGGAGAATGGTCCCCTCCAGCCCACAGGGTCATGGGGTCTGACTCTCACTCAAACACACAAAACAACACCATCAAAAGCTCATAAGCAACGGCAAAATCTGGAGGTTAAAAGAAATATCTGCATGCTTCACAGAAATCCAAACGCAGTTGTGCAACTTCAAACACATTAAAGCATGAGTCAGCCCGACGTTTGGAGGGAAAACACGTCCCATGGTGGACAGATACAGCGGGTAGCTGGACCACATGGCCCACTGCCATCCTAAACTGTTGCTATTTTAGGTCTTTTATAATATATTATTTGCAAAACAACCCTTTCAAACTGACTTTTGTGACATGAAGTGGGGTGTATCTTCCCTGTAGGTTGGGTTTCTGCCCCGGATGTCATTATTTCTCCTGTTACACTCTCAGTTTTCCATTTTCCTTTTCTATGACTCTGCTCCTATTTTTCTTAACACTGCCCTTTTATTGAGCTGCCTCCTCCTCCCTGCTCACACCTCCTTAATCCCAATGTTTGTAGTTACTCTTTTGTTACTTTTCCATCAGTTGGTATCCTTCTGTCCTGCTAAACAAGTGATTTATGGAGCTCTGTTTAAGTGTTGCTTTCTTCTCACCTGATCCCATACTCCATGTTTTGCTGCGCCAACATTGGTGTTGATTACTTGTGTTATTATTATTATTAACCGATCTGGTATGTACCAGTATTTGTGAAACTTTTTATTCCAGTTCAATCACTATCCTCACTTACCCAGTCTGAAGAAGTCTTCCTCTGCTTTTCTAAGGACCATCTTTATTAAATTCTCTTTTCTTTAACACGTTTATGAAAAATCCTGGGCAAAGCTCAGCTGTCTTATTTGGGAATAGCTGGAAAAGTGAAGGTGAGTCAAGGCACTGATGCAAGATGGCTTTGAATGCAGTATTTGGTTGGTCACCTTCTACTAACAGGTGAAGTCAGCATCCCCTTAGTCACCTCATTGCACAGCTGCAAACCTCACACAGCTTGTGACAACATCTACAGCAGTGACTATGTAAAAGAAATGCAATTTTGTCTCTAAAATTTTACACACTGTTGTTATGAACTGCGAAACGATGGCAGCTTTCCATTCAGAAACAGCTGGACTTCTATGTGGGTGAAGTAAGCCCTGCATTTTACATCTATACTTACCTACCACAAGGTAAGGATTTCTGGAAAATGGATCAATTGCTGTATTAATACACAAATCTTGTTGCTATCCTCACAGTAAATGTCATAGAGAGTCCTGAAATTATCACACGTATCCCATGATCTATTTGCATGTAGATTTTCAAACACAGTTTGGCATATTTTCTTGGAAAATGTGAGGGGTTTTTTGGTGAATGAGCCATTTAGCTGTTAAAATACTGCCTTTTTGCAGAGCATGATTGAATGTGTCTTGGATGCCCATCAGCTCGCTCATTGAAGAGAAAGAACAGACAAAACTTAAGAGTGTTAAACAGCTGCCATCCACCCTCCTGCTTTCCTTAGGCAGGCAGCCTGCTGGGGAGCTGGTTTTTCTCTCCTTGCAAAAACACTTGGGCATGTGCAGTGCAAGCCGTGAGTAAAGCAAAAGCAAGTCACTTCTTACCTAAGAGCATGACTAAACTCAGCAGAGACAGAAATGAAAAATGAAAGGTTAATATTTGGGCTCCAAGGTCCTTCTGGCAGACTTGAGATTATCTTTGGATGTGTCAAGAAAAGCTTTCAGGACAGACCCCAGAGCCAAACTTTTCTGAAGTGATTAGCAGTTTGGGGAAACTCAGCTGTGCTGGGCCCAGCTTGAAAGAGAGGCATCTTAAAAACTCACCTTGTGAGAAATCAGCCCCTTTGCAGGGCTGGAAGAAGGTAACTCAGCCCTCCACCTCCAGTAACTCCCCACATATGAAAGCATTGAGCAAATCTTCCTCGAAGCTGCCTCCATTTCTTCCCACTAAGACATCTCTGCAAGATGATTCTCATTTCATCATGAATGTCTGGACGACATTAGCTTTTGAGATGGTTTTGCATTTCTGTTACTGAGGTCTAATTGCTTTCAGCAAAATCACTCCTGGTGGAAAATCAATAAAAGTTTTGTCACTTATTTCAAGCTCACTGAGATTTTTTATAAGCGAGAGCTTAGATGTCAGCCTGCTGCTTCAGAAAGGCCTGGTAAATCACAGACATGAGGAAGACACAACGTGCTTGAACTTGTGTTCATCGGCCAGACCTCAAAGTTGGCTCCAAGCAGCAAAACCAATTCTCCCCTCCCCATAGGGCAAACGCTGAAATCAGTGGGGCAAAAATAGTATAACTGAAGGTAAAGCCTGTCTCAAAGCATCAGCCTTTTAAGGCTGTATTCTGATTTTATATACACTATCTCAGATCTGGAGTATGCCTGAGATGAAGACTCTGCAGCTTAAAACTCACACTAAAGTGTGAAAAAAAATGACAAAGCAAATTAAATATTGCAGTGCAGTTAGGTACGTAACTCAGCTGTGAATCCTCTGTTGCCATAAGCTCTTCAAGGCTGGTCTGCCTTTCCTCCATATATAGCTGCGGGGTGAAAACACACACCTGAAATGTAGGAGACTGAACCCAAGATTTGAAAGCAATATTCCTCCTCCAAGTCATCTCTACCTGTCTCCCTGACCTGATGGATATCTAAACTGGTACAGAAAGTGAGAAAACTTCAATAGGGGTGCATCGCTCCAACAGCTTAAAGGCGATCTGACCTTGCAAACAAAGCGTGAACTGATAGCCCAGCGTCAGATGAGCTGGAGGAAAGATTCCCCACGTGGCCACACGAGTCACTCAGCTGATCCTGAAAAGCCTTGCCCCTGCATTATCTGAGCACCCCTGTACTTTGGTCTGTGGGCAGGAGAGGGAGAGGAATGGCTGGTACGTGAATCCTTTGAGGTTCATGCACATCTCCAGGTATTTTAGCTCTGCCAGGGTTTGGCAGGTTTGCTTAGACTTTCTGGCAAAAAATTAGGGACCTGCTGTGTGTCAGGTGGCAGCTGACATGAAGTTTGGAGCATCTCAGCAGAGCCTGTGTGCTGAATTCAGGCACCTCATCATCCAACCCTTTTCCCAAGGACTTTCTGGAATTTAATCCCTTCATTTCCCTGAAATGCTGCTCTGAGTTCGGATGTGTAAAGAGGCAGGGCTCAGATTCGGATGGTAAAAATTAATTCTGCTGCACCACCACTTCTCCAAGCACCATGGTCCAGAGGTGTCCAGCATGCCGACCTGCAAGATGCACACCTTTTCCAACCATTTGTGGTCTGCCCAGCACTTTACAAGCTAGTTATATTTCTTTCACTGAAGAACATTCCTTCCAGCATCTCATCAGGGCAGGGATAGCTGCATTTGTCAATTAAGGAGAAAACTTTGATTATTGATCCTTTGTGGATGGATGAGGGCAACACCAACTCAGCTGTTGCAGCAGCACACAAGCTCCAGACTTCAGGCTGGCTGCTGCCCTCTTTTACTACGCTCTTGACGCTCAGCCTGTTTGGGCCTTGTTTCAGACATTGGCAGCCGAGCAACGGAAAACAGAACATGTTCAATATGTAGGAGTGTTTACTCTTCTCATGACACAGTTTGGGATTTTCCATTTAAGCCTGAAAACCAAACCCTAAACAGAATTTATTAGGAAAATAGTAGCTATGAGGTAAAACGTGTCAACGAATGCCAAGAGGTCAAACAGACAACGCATGACATTTTGGTTAAATATTCTGTGTGTTCCTAGAAGCAGTGTGAAAGCTGGCTCACAAAGTATTTGCTGGAGCATTATAGTGACTGGGGAATAGGGCAAGTCTAGAAAGTCTCTGAAAGCAAAGCCTTATTCTGTTTTGTAACAGAGGTCTTTTCTTCATACACCAAACCCAAGTGCTCCAGATGCCAAGGCTGGGGAACATCAGGGGATGCCAACACCGCCACGGCCATGTTGCCAGCAGGAGCCAGACAATACGAGACAGGCTGGTGTCGTGCGCATCATGGCTCCAGCCTGGGTGGAGAATAGCTCTGACTTTTCCCATGCTGCTCACAAATTAATAAGTCATAATTCCTCCTGGAAACAGTCCTAACCATCAAAAAAGTGAGAGATTCACAGCCATTTCTGGTGAAGGTGCTCTGCTCTCATGAACAGAGACAGAAATCTGCTCAGCCAGCAAGAGGAGAAGCAAGACTAATGGTGAAAGTTGAATGTGAGGGAGAGGAGTAAGGTTCGAGTAAGGTTCATATGTTGTCCTCAGCAATCATGAACCTGTATGACGTGTCTCACTCATTTCTACACCTCCTTCATTTTTAAAGCTCTTGCCTCACTTTTAACTGCATGAGTTAAATTTTTAAGAAGAATTTCACAACAAGACATTCATAATGAATATCACAAATTAGACCATTCCTATATTGAAGCAGCAACTGCAGACTGGGTATGTCCTGTGTTATCAGAGCTCCTGCATTCCTGGGTTACTAGCTGTCTACCGAAATCTTGCCTTTGTCCATCTTCAGAATGTCTTGGCACCATCTGAACAGAAATATTGAATACATATAATGTCACAGCTAACAATAGGTTTTAACAGTTACTCTGTTTTAATATATTCCAATAACACTGCAAAATTAACATTTCACCATGTTATGTCCCCTTTCTTCTATTCTGCTTGTTGTTTCGGTGCTAATAATGCCATTTCCAGGTGTGCAGTTCCCTGATTTACATTGCAGCACACAGTGTTTGTAGATGGTGAATAAAATTTACTGACATCACAAGAGAGGAATTAGAAGAAAGTCATCAACTGAGACAAATAGGGCAAATTACCATCACTAGAGCACCCCAAAGAAGTTAAGACTTAAGTGTGTAGAACTATTTTGCAGAGAAGCAATACTCTTGAAAATGCCTTCTCCTCTCACTAAATGGGGAAAACACTCATATAAACATGTGCTATTGACAGACTATGGATTGAAACCCAGCGATTCAGGAGAAGCCACATATCACAGGTAGGTGTGCTGGGTTTCATGGCTGTGATAATCATAGAATCATAGAATCATAGA
>KL267408.1:0-70901 GCA_000699545.1 Podiceps cristatus
CGTTGGCTCTGTCGGGCATGGGGGAAGCTTCCGGCAGCTTCTCAGAGAAGCCACCCCACTAGTCCCCTGCTACCAAAACCTTGCCAGGCAAACCTGAGACACTTAAAGTCAACTATAAAAGAAGAAAGCTTTGAGATACCTTGCTTTGTATGCATGGTAATATCTCCTCCTTTGTTGTTTGTTTTCCACTATTATCAAGCACTAGTGTTGCATTTTACAGTTGGAATTTCGGTTTTAGTTTTTTCCAAAATCTAAATCGGTGACATGCAACAACTATTTAAGTTGACTCTGTTCTATCCAATTCCAATGAGTGCATTATCTTACAGCCCTCACAAGAAGTGAATTCAAGGCACGCTGTTCAAAAACAAGGCAAGATCCACCCCCTTCCCTGGTGTTCAAAATTATCTTTAAGGAATAACTCCCCGTTTCTTCACTCTTCAGGATGCCCATTCACTGAGTGACCAGTGTTTAGCAGTGCTGTGTTGCACCTCTCGTCTTTTGATACCAAGTACAAATCTTCATCCTAGTGCAGCTGACGGCAGTATGGATTGAGCTATTTATATCGGTCCAGTACACGTAGGCAGTAGTAAAGCATTACTGTTGAAGGAAAAAATATTTAACTTGAGTTTTAGATTGCCTCTGGGTAGCTATTCTCTTCTCTTCTTGCCAGCTGCTTCTGCTATCCTAGAACCTCCCTGCAGGAGGGAACAAAGAATGTTGTCATGTATAATGCAAGAAAAGGTGGGCGCATTGCCACTTGGAGCCGTTTCTGCTCTACGTTTCTGATGGTTTAACATGGCTGGGGCTTCAAAGAACAGATAAAATAGAATTTCCAGTAAGTTACAGACAAATACTGACACGGTACTCAAACATGGGTCTGAAATACTGACCTATGTACGATATATTACATTCCAAAGCACTGTCACATCACAAGACAGTGTTAATTGTGCACGTTAGTTAAGATATTGACTTTATGAGTGTACCTCAAAAAGACCTTGAGGTAATATATGGCCATGAACCCATAGTATCTTCGGAGTACTGGGGAATGTGGTTGCTGTGTTGTACTTGTGCCAAGTAAAGCACATAACTGGGGTTATACACACCTAGTGGTGTATGTGGAAGGACAAGAGATGACTGAGGAGCTCAGCAGCGACTTTAGAAAGCCTGAGAATCCTTTAAAAACAAAAAGACAGCCTCTGGGACTCCACTGGCCAGCAGTGCTTAGAAGGAAGACACCCAGTCAGGTGCGATGACAGTAAATGAGGGAATTGAATACATAGAATCAGAGACTCATGTGGTTGGAAGAGACCTTTAAGATCAAGTCCAACCATACCTGACCACTACTAAACCGTATCTCTAAGCACCTCGTCCACCTGTCATTTAACCACCTCCAGGGATGGTGACTCGACCACCTCCCTGGGCAGCCTGTTCCAGTGCCTGACAGCCCTTTCGGTGAAGAAATTTTTCCCAATATCGATTCTAAACCTCACCTGGCACAACTTGAGGCCATTGCCTTTTGTCCTATCACTTGTTACCTGGGAGAAGAGACCAGCACCCACCTTACTACAACCTCCTTTCAGGTAGTTGTAGAGAGTGATAAGGTCTCCCCTCAGCCTCCTCTTCTCCAGGCTAAACAACCCCAGTTCCCTCAGCTGATCCTCCTGAGTCTTATTCTCCAGACCCTAATAACCTTTTAATGATATTTTTGGAGTGGATGGGATTTAATTCCATTTTTTTTTAATTGGGTGGATAAAAGAGAATTATTTTACAGGTTCATTTTTAAATGTCCTAAGAAAAGCACCCAGCTTTCTGTGAGGCCAAGGCCTAGCTTATCACGGAGATCCTTATGAGTATGCGTGCACATCTGCCTGTGCCACAGCAGAGTCAGCAAGAGGAGTGCAACTATGGCCATTTCTAACTCGCAACACTTAACCATGTGTGCCAGGACTCCTTGCAGTCCCAAATGGCTTCTGAAATTTGGGAGAAGTGGAAAAGGTCAATGTACAATCGTGTGCCAGGACTTCTTGCAGTCCCAAATGATTTCTGAAATTTGGGAGAAGTGGAAAAGGTCAATGTACAATTGACTTGTCCCAGTCTGCACCGTGTCAACAGGTCCAAGCCTTGTTACGGAGTTCTACCTTCCCTGTTTGACTTTTGAGTTCAGAGAAGCAGTAATGAGAGAGAGCCAGAGCCCTTGTTTCTCTTCTTTCAGACCACAGTAATAAACTTACCATCCAGTTAGTTCCACAGGAACTGGTGGGAAAACTACTCGGGGAAGAAGCATCCTGCAATCTAGAGTCTCAGTACATCAGTGTATCAAGAAATAAGATTTTATTCTGATTCCTCACTGCACACAGAGAGCTTGTAAGAATGCTTCTTCAGAGGCTGTGGGTGCATTTTGTCCTTTATCCTGACACATGCTGCAAAGTGATCACTTGTGAGGCATTTCTTAGGCAAATTGAAAACAGACTACTTAAGGAGCTGAAAGGTGGGTGGAAAGTGGGCTAGGCTAAAGGAAAATGTTATGGGAATAGTAAGGGATGACAAAGAATGCAAAATGGATGGTTTTCTTGCGGAGAGTAATAGGGAGTCACTTGATTTTTCACTGATTGGAAACTGCATTTTTACTTGAGAACTGTTCTTACCTAACTGCAGAATTTCAGCAGCTGTCTTGGAAAAAAGTGGCCATCTTTGGTGCAGACAGAGTAACGTCGCAATGAATGATAGACGTACCTACTTTTTCTGTCTGCCTGCAGTGATAGTAACGTCGCAATGAATGATAGACATACCTACTTTTTCTGTCTGCCTGCAGTGATAGCTTCTAATCCTAGGAACCTCCTGTGCAGAGAAAAATGCTGTGGGACAGGCCCTTGCTCCCTCCGTCTCATATCTCCATATGTAAAAAGATCAGATATATGATGATAAAAGTGAGCTTTTTGTCAGTGGATGTTTATGAATTTTGCTTCTAATCCTCAGGGAATATTTGTGTGAATATTGTATGGACATCATCTCAATGCTGGGTTAATTGTTTAAAATGAGAAAAGTATTCTTTCCAAAATGAAACAAGGGCTCATATTTGTGTGGCTTGTGCAGTAACTGCAGATGCTCATTAAGAACTTAACACTCTCTGCGTTGGGATTAAACTCAAGCAAGGAAAGGGAAATGACGTTGTTGCAGCCATGCTGAACAATTTGAGTTCATATAGCTCAGCAAATTCTATCTATCACTCTTACTTCTGTATTTCTTGTATTTACAATAAAAACTCAAGTGCAATGGTTGCAGTTTGCGTGAGAGGTGCAGTACAAAGTTTAAATTGTGTTACCTAATAAAAATTTTGTGACAGCAAGTTGCTAATTCTAACCCTTTAATTTTACATTTGCTTTAATAAAGTAAGCCATGTAATAAAATAGAGGGTATGTTAAATTATCAAAAAGTGGTTGCCGAGTACCGTGGCAAAGCTGGCAGTTGCGGAGATTTGATTTGGCAAGGTTTTGACTGTCTGCCCTCAACTGTATTACGTCAAATAGACAAACTGCTCAAATCCCTGTGCCTGGACCTGAAACAGATAACTTTGCATGCATTTTCATGTAGAGTTTGAAGCACATGTCTTCCAATGTGTAAAAAAGCCAGTTTCAGTTCAGTCATTTACATTGTGAGGAAAAAAACCTCCATGTAAAAAGCTTAAACTCATAGTAGCTTGAAGAATGAGAAAAATTGTAATATGCCAACACCTAATATTTCTGATATTTCTGTTTCTAGTAGTAGTACTAATAATTTGCACATCCGTCTCCATTTTAAGGTGTTAATAAGTAGTTAGTATTTTCTCTTTTTTCTTCTTCAGTAAGGTGCAGTGATAATTATGCTCTTTTCAGGACAGGGTGTGGGCCAATGTGGGAAAGTGTTTAAACTGCGTTATTGCCATGGTGGACAGACTGCTTGAAAAAGACAACGTCAGCAACGTTAAAGAAGGTGAAAATGACCCTTCAGCAGCAGATTGCAAGGTGTTGCATACAGATGGTGAGCAAACTTTCTTTTTTTTAATCATTAGCTAGAGTAAATAAAAATGGAAAGACAGAAAAATGAGATAGAGTCAGTAGGATCTTTGATGGATTTGCACAGTTGTACCCTTGAATGATGGAAAGCTATTTATCAAATTACAGCTCTGTTATGTGCTCCAGCTGCTTGCTGTGCTCAATTTTTTTGTGCTACAATGAAAACCTTTTCAAACTACAATGTTTTCCTTTGAAGACTGATGCATCTTGATTTATTTTAGATTTTACTTGAATACACCATTTTAAGAAAAAAAATCGGAGCGTGTCTTACCCCATAGGAAACTTGTAAGGAAAGGTGAACATTCTGTTTCAGTGTCATTCTGTTGTAAACCCTTCCACTTTTCTGAAGTGAGATACTGATTTTTGTTTTCTGATTTGCTAAAACTCATTTTTCCCTGAATACAGTTGTCAACCTCTGTCAATACTGAAGGCTAAGTAGAGTGATTCCATGAGACGATGAGAAGAAAACTTTGTCCACAGCAGGTCCTTGCCGCCAAATCTTCTGATCTTCTCCTATGGCTATGTTCCTTATTGCTTTCTCTAAGCATAAATTTGTCAAGGTCTGTTTCATAAGTCTGACAAGAGGTTTCCTGATGTACAAGTGTGTTGCAACAAATGACACAGCTCCATAGTGATAATAGTGGTACTCCAAATGTAAGGAAATCGGAATCAACCCTTGTGCTTCAGTTTCAAAACAATAAACAAACCAACCCTCTCCCCCCATAGAACAACAAACCCCCCACAACCACTTTTTTTATTGAGTTTTGTATAATTTTGACACTTTTTTTTTTGTAATTGTGTATTTTATCCTGTATTTTCCTTTACATGTTCTTTTTCTTCCCCTGGATTTTAATTATGTGATTTTATATCAAAAGCTTTAAAATTATTAGAAGATTCTTAATTTCTTTCTTGCATAACAAGAATTAAAACTATTTTTGCAGCTTTATATCATTTTTGTAGTACTGGTGAGTTTCACACACCAGGTTTTAGTTGTAGTATTGATTTTTAATGCAGCTGCAATGTCAGCATTTTTACCAGTATGAGAGATTTGTGCTGGCATCCTGGAATTCTTATTTTCTGTGCTGGATGTGTTGGTCTTGGTTTTGTGTGAATAGTCCAGAGACCAGAATATTTCTTATCTGTTTGCTTCTTTGAGTTTCTGTCTACCAGGCAAGTATTCCTATAATTTTAGATAGACAGATGATGATATCTTTGTTTTCTAGTGAAGGCTTGCAGGTACAAAGGATCAGCACAGGTAGCTTTCTCCATTTTTCAGGCCTTTTTCAGGTAAGAAGGTACAAATATTCAACAGTAAGGTAGATGTAGTTGTCAGCTTGAAAGAATCTTTAGAAAGTGAATGCAAGCATACTGATTTTGTTTAAAAGAACAAAATTTAATTGAGTGCCTAACTCCCTTCTCTTCCCCTTGCTGATAACAAGCTTTTCTGCTATTATTAGCAGAAATCCAGTATATCTATTAAAAATGTTATTCAGGTAAAGTAGTAGCAGACTTTGACCCAAACTTTCCCTGTGTTACTGCAGTGCATTTGTGTGTGTATATGTAGACACACATGTACTGTTTTTTATCTGTATTCCAAGTGTCAAGAGTGCTTTTAGTTATGGAACAAAACTTGAGATTTCCCCCTCCCTCCCCAGTCTGAGAAAAAAAAAAAAAAAAAAAAAAGGCATGGTTTAGGATTATTCTTCTTGGATGTTTTCTGACCTGCTGAGCAACATAAATGTGATTTTTCCTTCACTCTTCAACACCCTGAACATCTCCTCTGTTATTCTGTATAAGCCATGAGATGTATTTAACCAGTCCATTTGAGCCTTTCGTTTTAGTTGTAAAAACATGTGTGCTCTTAGCTTTGGTTCAGGCTCACACTCTACACAGGCAAATGAAGTACTGGTTAGAGTTTTTAGCTCACAAAGCCAAAAAAACTTGAAAGTTACTTCTTTTTAAGTACTATGATAAGCAGTCATCAAATAGAATGAAAGGTACCTCTTGCTAAGCAATAATGATTATTGTAACGGTTAGAAAATTATAGATGTGTTTCAGCTGAAGAGTTGTCTTCTGGAGCTGACAGGCCAAGGATGCAGAAAATTCCAAGACGTTATGGCACTGGAATAAATTCTTCTCTTTTCCCTCACTTCAGGGCCTTCCCTGTTTCTCTTGAATCAGTACAAGTGCCCTCTGAGAGAGCAGAGAAGTTGTGCTGAGTGTTCCGCAACGCCCATCCCATGGAAAATGCAGGAGATTTGCAGGGCAGATTGCTTTGTTTTCATGTTCTGCTTTTTAAGGAAGACATCATTTCCTAATGATGTTTTCATGAGACCATCGTGGAGTGCCTTTGCCAGCTTCTAAGAATTTTCAAGGTCATGTAGAAATGGAGGCGTTTGACAATTCCATTCTTTAATAGGACTTACTTAAAAGATGGAGCTTTCTGAAGAACCATCCAGGTGTGTGCCAAAGTTGGTTGCCTAATGGTTTTCAAACCCATTGCCTTTGGGGCCAGAATTTTTCATGCTTGACTCCTCTATGAAAGTGTGGGTTTATGTTTGTTTTTCTCTGCACCTCTCTTGAGTTTGACATGAAGCCCTGAGGATGCACCGTGAAGCACTCGCATAGAGGTTGAGATTCTAAGTGTAGGGTTATAAATTCTGCCTAATTCTGCTCCAGTTTATATTCGAAGCTTCGTTGTGTGGTTTCATAACTTCTTCTTGGGTATAAAATCATATTGTGTTTACACCTATAGATTCATTTCTAAAATGACAGAATGTTATGCTGTGTACAATTCGCAAACATTACATATGTGAAAAGTTTAGTGTCTCGTGATTATATATTATACCATAACTTGAGCATAACATCTTTCGTTAACACTGCAAATGTATGGGCACAGATAGATCTTTGAGTCTGAAAGTGCTTGAGTGCTGGAGTTGATCCTAAGAAAAGTTGTGCTGCTGTTTGTAAGAAAAATGGGGAATACCTAGGGATTTGACCAAATAATTGAAAAGTATGCCTTAAAGTATATGTTTGCTTATATTAGTGAACCTGACTGTTTTAAGACAAAAATTTTGTCTGGCATGTAACAATGAAAAAAGATGTCAAAGAATGCACCACATGTACATTTTGGATGCTAGAAAATGTTATGACAATAATTTGATGGTTTTGTTCAATAACATATTACTATAACTATAGATGCTGTCATAACATACATTGAGGGCTTCCTAAGGCAGGTTTATATTTTCAGTCTCAGTTTTGACGTCGTGTGATCTTATTCTTTTTTTTCCTAACGTGTTTATATCTATTGTGTAGAATCTTTGTAATCAGAAATACTGGTGGCACCGTTTTCTTCTATTTACCTTTCAACATGAATTATACCTTCCTTAGCCTAACTTTTCATGCAGTCTGACCTTTGAGAGTATTCTTAAGACTGAATTTGAGTTATCAGTTACCAAGGTAACATACTATGGTTTTATCAGTTGCAGGATTATGATTTCTCTGCAGGATAAATCAGGAAGAGTAGATGGATTTTAAAGGAGAAGGGGTTTCTTATTCTTTTAACTCTAGACTGGTTTGCCTTGGAGAATTAATTGACAACATTAATTTCTATTCATTTTTGCCTTTTCATTTTCCATGGGAGTCAATGTGAAAGCCTGTCCTGCAGAATTAGAGACGCCAGTGAAACACAGTAGTTTGCTCTTAGGCTCAGACAGCCCCTGACAGATCTCCACGTTTAGCTGTGCTGCTAAAAGAGGCTGTTGTTTCCATCTGCTCCTTGTACCACACCATCAGAGCTGTCACCCAGCCGTTCCTCCACTGGCTCTGTTTGCCTGAGTACTCCCTAATTTGCTACGTACAAAATCCACCACGTTATCTCAAACTATTTAAGTTGGCAGTGTGATTGCACCTGGATTTTGTCTGAAGTGAATTACGGAATCATAAACTGTGCTGCTGGGCAGATGGCTTGGCCAAGGGTAACCTTCAGCATAGGTAGCAAAGAGCGCCTGGGGAGTGGTGCCATATTTCCTAGCTGGAATGAAGGAAAACACGTGTTCATAGCCACATTGCTACAGGCCTATGGGAGTTGTTTTTTCCTGAATAATGTGACACCTGATGGGGGACTCTCTAAGTTTAGATTAAATCTTTCTGTCTTTCAGTGCCCTAGGGCTGGGCACTGCACCCTTTCAGGCATCCCTCCCAGTGCAATTGCTGGTAGAAATGTGAAATAAAACTCTGTTCTGGCTTTGGCTGCACCTTCAGAAGAAGAGCTTTTACTGTAAGTTATGATTTAGTCTGGAAGATTAAAAATTCTGCTTTGCTCTGTGTTGCCTTGAGGAGCAGACATTTAGTTTGAGGAAACAAAAACACTTCTGAGAAACTTTCTCTTCCTTTCCTTTTCCTCACATTTTTCTTTCCTGTTCTCTTAAGCTTGTCTTTGCATCAACTCTGTTTCTGCACTGTTTTGGTTTTTTTTCTTTTCACTCTCAATTTTGTATCATCCTTCTCTTTTTGATAGGGTCATCAATTGGGGTATATGTAACCCAGCATATGAGACAACCCCTACAGCAATACTTTCTCTAAGCAGTTTGGCTATTGACAGAAGCTTAAAAATGTGTAAGAGAAAGGACTATTTAATTGAATTAACAAACTATTTCTTAAACAAGCCATCAGAATATTTGGTTCTACAATGCGTCTAGACCAAGTTTTATCCATTACTCCTATGTTTTGAGTATACTAGATTTGCCTTGGCTTTTTGTCTGCTGTTGCCATTGCTGCCTTTTTCTGTTATCACTGTGACTAAAGCTGCTTAGATGCTTCTAGATATATGATTAGATAGTTTCCATTTTCATTATTAATCCATGTGACAGTATAGAAAATCTCAGATTATTACAATGGAATAGTAAAACCCCAAGAATTCAAAAGCATTCTAGACACCAAAACTGTGCAAAGTAGACTGCTATTATATCAACTGCAGAAATACCAGGTTCTTGGTGTTCCTGTGAGAAATGCTGCGGAATTATGAGGATAAAACCTCATCCTTTCTCAAAGAGCTTAGCCCTCATCCTTGAGTTAAACTAAGCTCCTAGAGCTGAGTGGCAAGATGAAAAAGTAGGAAGCTCACCTTTTTATGGTACAAAGTTGAATATGTGAACTCCACCAGGTTAGTTTTTAACCCTCCCTTTAAACAAAAAATAAATAAATCAGAAGAATGTTCCTATTCTGGGTGAGTAAATTCAGACTCTGGGTTAATTATTTCATGCTGTTTGCACTAGCTATTGCTGAGGCATTTACTACTGTTTGGGGCTGGTTGGATTGTTTTGCTTGCCTTTTTCCTTAGGACAGTTTGTCAAACATTCCATTTATGATGTTACAGAATCATAGAATCATTTAGGTTGGAAGAGACCTTTAAAATCATTGAGTCCAACCGTTAACCTTACACTGCCAACTCCACCACTAAACCCTAAACACCACACCCACATGTCTTTTAAATCCCTCCAGGGATGGTGACTCCACCACCTCCCTGGGCAGCCTGTTCCAGCGCCTGACAACCCTTTCAGTGAAGAAAGGTTTCCTAATATCCAACCTAAACCTCTTCTAGTGCAACTTGAGGCCATTGCAAAACAACTAATTTGCATTGTTTGACCTCTATTATTTCATGGATTATTTGTATGTTGAGGTAGTAAGGGAATAAGTGATTAGCTACAGTAAAAATTTAAGCCATGGTTAGCTGCTGTTACACTCGTTACCATATGTCTCAAGGGCCGTCTGTTCCTGTAAGGGTACAACATTATGGTTTCTTCTGCTTTTAATTCTCTGTTTAGTTTTTAACTTCATAACATTTAAATTTTGAGGCAACTTGAAGCCATCAAAGATTTCGACTGATTTTTAGGTGGTGCAGACAGCAGTGACAGAATAGGCTTTTTTCCTCTGTTGCCAGGGCAAAGGGAGAGAGGAGTGCTATTACAAACCCTTCGAGCTTTTCCTGCTTGATTACCAGCACATTTTAATAAGCACTTCAATGGGCCTGATTTTGAAAAGAGCAGGAGCTTGCTTTTCTGCCAAACTTTATCAAATTTAACACAGTTTGACATATTGCAACTTGAATATTAGCCTGTGGAAATGACTAGTTGGGTGCTAGGCAGGTCATTTGCCTGTGCAGGCATATTGATTAAGAGAACATGGGACTGAAGGGCATTTTCCAGCAACCAAAGGGCAAATCCTGTCATAAACTGAACTTCCACAACACTCCGTTAGCAATGGAAGTGCAATATGTACTCAGTGCTTGTGCTTCACATACTTCTTTGTTGTAATCTTACACTAACTGCAAAGTGGCGATATTGGTACTTTCAATTTCATCCTTCCATTTTCCATTTTAATGTGTTTGGCTCTTATGCCTTGTTTTAGTTTCCTTTCCAAGGCTGGCCAGCATGATTTTTGAACTGTTTCCTTCCTTCATCAGTAGGCTTTGACCCTTTAGTTTGGATGCTAAATATCCCAAACAGGACAGGCTCCACTTGTCATTTTAGCAACCTGACAGTCATCCTGTAATCTCCTTGGTGTTTATGTTCTTGCTCCCAATGTCTTTTTGGGATGTTTACTTATTCAGTTAATTCTTCAGTCATTTTCAAAGGATTTTCCACTGCATTGAGGATGGAGATCTTGCAATTTTAACTTAAAAGAAATTTAATGCTTGAAGTATCAACATGCGTTTGAGTCCTTGAATGTATTAAACACAAAAGCAATAACTTGTACTATTCCCTTCCCTACGTGATTCTCCAGAGCTGTCATCAGTCTCGGTAAGAGCAGAGGTCCTGAGCCAGGGTTGGCCTGCTCGCACCTTCTTTACAGCAGCCCGTGATTCTGAGCTGACTGGCGGTGTCCTCGGGAAGGAGGAGCTGTAGGGCATCGTGCATCTCTCCCAAACCCTTCCGGACCTGTAAGCAGAGACTTGTAACCAAGCAGTGTCCTGACATGTCAACAATGTTGTGGAAAGATAGATCAGGATAATCTAAACCTGAATTTAGATGAGAATTTTAAAGCTCCCTTTACAAATAAAGTCTCTTTATCAGTTTTATCAGTATTCCATATTTATCCCTTGCATACAAGAGAATTTTATTTTCCAAATTCTCCTGAACTTACTTGTAAGCTTCAAAATACAATGTGGGTTTTTTTTGGTTTGTTTTGTTTCATAAACTTTAGTTTCACAGTGCTTCTCAGTTTCAAGGAGCAACTTAAAGGTTGCAGTATTTGCTATTAGTAAGTCCTTCTGTTGGATATTTGAAATTTTGTGCATTGTTAATGAATGACCCTGGTTTATATTCTTGCTGGAGTATTTGCAACAGGTTATCCTGCATAACAAGTGACATATGGCAATTTTAACAGGCCAAAGATTGAGCAGCTACATCTTTTTTTTTTTTTTTTCCCCTAGAGTTGTCCCTTCCAAGACCTCAGTCTGCGATACACCTCTTGTTTTGATCTTGGCACATGAAACTTACTTTAAAATAAAAGGACAAACATGAGAATATACTAGTCCATTCATAAATATTTGATTTTCAAGAAACAATGCAATCTCTCTTTTAGATTTGCTAGCTAGCTCCACCTTCTGGAGACTGGTCATCCTTACTAATTGTGAACAAGAATTTTCAGCGTAAGCAAGGAGTAGATGGTTGTTATGGATAACTTAATCACATGAGGGTATAGTTTTATCTTCTTTCCTTTTAGTAAGTACAATTCTATTTATTTTCTATAATAAAATAATTTTTCTTTCCTTAGTCATTAGAGTGAGGTTTCCTACAAACTTAAATTTTTTGTTTTCTACAAAGCAAAATACATATGTAAGTAAAGCACTGTATTCTTTGGGATATTAAATACTCAGTAGGATTTATTTTTAATATATTTAGCATGAATGTCCTTTAATGAAAAAATACCCTTGAGAATTTGAAATCTTTGGATTCCTTCTTAATGCAACTGTTACTGACAAATATTACTTATATTAGTAAGTTAGTATGCCAAACATCATCTCCCCAAAAATTCTTGTGAAAAAATTATCTTGAAGGTACTATAAGGTATGTGCAAAATAATTTTGAAAATCGTAATAGAAGGTTGTTATCAGTTGTTTACTGCCAACCTGGAAGGCTGCATGAAGTAGAATCCACTTACATTTGTTCTGGGTCCAGTATTCAATATTTTCATTACTGACTTGGCTTATGAAATATGGATGATGCTTATAAAATTTGCAGATGCTTAAAGCCGGGAGAGGCTTTAAGCACCGTGGGAGCAGGATTAGAATGGATCTTGATGAAATGGAGCACTGAAATATTAGGATGCAGTTCAGTAAGGACAAGTACAATGTTATGTCCCTAAAGAAGCAGAAATACACAGGGCGGATTGACTAGTTAAGTGGCAACTCAGTAGAAAAAGATCTAAGTGTTATGTGGCTTGTGGCCAATCTGTGACCCTCTTTTTTATAAAAAAGAGTGTCAGGAAAGCTCTTTAGCCTTGGCCGTGTTACCTGAAGTTGTAACAGCAGGTTCAGAGAGTGTGGCTAGTTCCAGGAATTCGGCTTTTTCTCTCTTGCCCTGGCTCTCAGCGTGCTTGCAAGATGCTCGGCTCTGTCTGCATCCAGCTCTGCTTTCCCATGAAAGTGGAACAGATGTCTGCTTGCTGTACCTTCAGGTCTACTTTGAAGTGACCAGGTATGATCTTTTTCATTATTTGCTCAAGTCAAAAGCAGACAACAAATGCTGTTCATATCACATACAGCCCTGGTCACTGGTTTAGTATGCATTGCATCTTTTAATCTCATTTTGCTGCAGTTGCTCTTCTTGGCATTTATTTATTGATTAATTTTAATAAATTACTATAAGACTAGAAAGGAAAATTTAGATTGTCTGGTCTTTCTAGTCTGACTTCCAATGTGTCACACCTTGTTGTCTAACTTATTTCTAAGTTTGTCTCATAGCAGCTTCCAGCCTTTGGTGGTTCTTTTGCTTTTATTCCCTAGAATAAACACCTCCATTAGTACTTGTTATTTTCTCCTCATGAAAAGGGGAAATCAAGTTGCTACTCAGCCTTTTTTTATAGGCTTAAGGAGATTAAACTCTAAATCTTGGTAGCTATCCTCTGCAAGCTCTCCATTTTTTATAACAGTCTCTTTAAAATATGTGCAGCAGACCTTGTCAAATGGTGTATCAATTCTCTCTTAGTCAATGACGTTTAAAATCGCCTCTTTTTTTGCTGGAGCATGAAACTAGGGATGGCTTCTGTTTTTTGTTCACAACAGCTTTAACTTCATAACTGATGTTTTCCAGGGAATGGTTCTTCAGTCTGTATTACTCATGCTTAAATATGTATGACTGTGCTAAAACATACATCACCTGACCACAAAGACATTTGCAAAGGAGCCAAAGTTGTTCTCTGTGACTGCTCTGTCCTTGTTCCTGTTTCCTCTTTCCTGCACCTTATTTTTTTTGCAATTTCTCCTGACTTTCAAAGTTCTCTCAAGTCTTCTTGGCTACAGTTTTATTCATTTATGTATTTTTCTGGAGCGTAACCAAATTGACTTTGCAAGAGGCAGCTATGCCTTCCTGCATAAAGAACCTCTTCACTGCTGTTGAGTCTTTCATGGGCCTGACTCAGTGTGTTACCTGAAACAATGTGCTGTTATCTTCCACCTAATTAGAATTTAAATGGAACAGATTTTAATTACCATTGATTCTTAATTACACTAATCTACAGAAAATATGAGTTAGCAATGGACTCTATTAAGTCAGTTACACTCCCTGTTTTTATATAGATTCCTCTGGAGTGTTGATTTCTCTTTCATTTTAAACTGTAACAATGAAACTGAGACGTAGATTCTGAAGGAAGGTGTGGGCTTTTTTATTTGCTCAGCTTAGAGGGGTAGGAAAAACCATAGGCAACTACAATGCAGGTCTAATTTTGTTAAATCCTCATAACTTCAGGAACAGCTTAGGTAATTGGGTAAGTTTGAGTGAGCTGTTCAGATTTTTCCTCCATTCCTAGTTATTACTTTGCTTGATTTGTAATGCATTAGAGTCCCATTTTTCAAGCATTTCACCAGCCTGTTTTTTTCTGATATTCCTAACATATATTTTAAGAGAGCAAAACATATTACAAAATAGTTCTAAATCTCTCTGCTCAAAGTAGCTAAAAAAATGAGCTCAATATCTCTAAATATTTAAAGAGAACAATATCAAGAGAAGTGAAAAAGAAAAAGGAATGTGACCTGAAGGTTAGTATTTTTCCAGTCTATACATTAAGCAGATAATACCCTTCCAGATATCTATTTGTTCTGTTTTGCCTTCCAGCACCCACTTTTTCTCAAATATAGGCTCTTGCCTGTATTTGGCACTTCATTTGCTTAGAGAGCAAATTGTCAGTGCTGGAAAGAACAGGAGATTTTCATCTCCACTGTATTAGTCATCTTGTGCTAAATGAGTTTTCACATGTATCCCTGTATGCTCCGTTTAGGATGCTTTAGGGGAAGTTTTACAGAGAAGTTAGTTCTGGTAAAAAGTCATTGTTTCAGGATGTGGTTGGATTCAGGCCAAGGATTTAGCCCCAGTCTTGATGGTAAGCTGGAGTCCTGTCTCTAAGCTTATTCTCTGGTGGCTGTTACTGAGACACAATGGTTAGGATAGAGCTGCAGGGTTGCTTTAAAGCGTAGGACAGTCCGTGCAGCCATTGCAGCCCTTTCTCCACCTTGAAAAATATTTTCGCTGTAAGTTTTCTGGTTTGGAACAGGTGATCTCTCTTGTTCTAGGTGACTGGTATGAACAGCTTTATCCCCTGGTGATTACGCTGAAGGACTGCATGGGAGAGGTGGTGACCAGGGCGAAGCAATCGATGGCGTTTGTTCTGCTCCAGGAACTTGCCTGTGGCTTGCCGCAATGTTTGATGCTGACACTAAGGAGAGACATCGTCTTCAGTCAAGCAGTAGGTTGTCTTGTGTCACTTATCTCCTACTCCTGCTATAATTAAGCATACTATTCATCCCTGCGTTTGCCTTTTTCTTTTTTTATTCTTTTTTTTTTCCTTTTTCCAATTTAACACAACTTTTCCATGTATTTTCCATTATATCCACTTAAATATTTCATAATGTGAAAGATAAATGAATAATAAATGGAAATCCATAGTAACTCTTTGTCACTGAGTCAGAGAAGTAAGTCTGCAATGCACTGGAAAAGGTCATCTGAGCTTCCTTTTGCATGAAGAAGGATCCATAAAGCTGTTTTTATTCTTCCTAGACTACATGCTGGTATCCTCACCCATAGGTGAAATTCTCAAGTCTAGCCTTGAATATTCCTTGCGACTATTCAAGCTAGGTATTTTTTTCTCCTGGTCACCTTGGAAATGAAGAACAGATTATTTTTTTTCAGTTTGTAGCAGTATTTTATGTGTTTGAAGACTATGAACGTGTCTCTTCTCAGGCTTGTCTTCTCTTGGTAAATAACTGTCGTTCTTTTGACTTTCTCCTGTAGATCATGTTTTCCAGATAGATTTTCTCTAAGTGATTGGTCTAATTTCTCCCTTAAGTTATATGTTTTTCCTAACATAATTAAGAAGTTAGGGTGCAACTGCCAAGCAGATGTGTTTGCATTAGGTGCCTAACTGCTTTGAACTCCATCATGTTTCTCAGCTTTGTGTGTTTATAGCCTGCAAACAGAGGTTCTGGTCTCGCTTATGTCAGTGTAAATAACACACAGCTCCACAAAACAAATGAAGCTTCTCTAATGTAAAATAAGGGAATACTTCACTGCTTTTTACACCAAAAAAAGCTTCAATAACACATTAGTATGAAATTATGTATGTAGTCACTAAATAGAAATATCTATGCTGTTTTCTCAAATATCAAAATATTACTTTGTTGTGTATAGTGATAGCAAGCCTCATTTTAACTATGTCATAGCAGTACCTCTGTTAATTTCACATTTTTTCATTGTCTTTATAGCTCGCTGGATTGGTCTGTGGGTTTATCATCAAACTGCACACAGGTTTACATGATCAAGGATTTTTACAACAGCTTCATACTGTTGGATTGCTTGTGCAATATGAAGGACTCCTTAGTACGTACAGTAAGTATTGTTCTTGGACAGAAGTTCTTATGCATTCGGACCAGGAGGTTCTTATTTTAACCTCTGTTCTGCTTCTAGTAATTTGGCTTATTGAATCAACAATTGCTACCCTTAGGAGACAATAGGTTTCCATGTAATAGCACATAGATACTGAAGCCATAGATACCATGTTGTCAATTCTGCATCAAAAGTTACTGACTTTGTTCTCAGTTCCTCTGAGAACACTAGCTGCTAATTATTCCATGCAAAGTGCTGAACTACATTGCCTTAAATGCAGGAGACTCCTCCTTCAGTACAGCTAGTGGAACTTTTGGATTTAATGAAAACTCTCTCCATTTGTATAGGCATTTGGCCTGGCCTAAAATAGGAGGTTTATAGAGCTAACCCAAACAGCAGATTTAAGTAGTTACTGACTCATCAGCCTCTGCCCTGACCACACCAGTATTCATGATGTGAAGGTAGCTTGAAAACTGTGTAATTACTAAGTTTCTACAGATGCCATCATTTGATAGGTATTAAAAAGGACATTTGGAAGGAGAAAGTGCCATATGTTTCAAAATGCTTTGAACTAGATGTATTGGAATCCTTCCACAAATTAGAAATTTTGACCAAAGTAGAAGCATTTAGCATTTGTGCAGGTCTTTAATGCACAGGCAATTGCAGATCCTCACTTGGAAATTGCTGTCAGTCTCCCTTTTGCATGATACTCATCGTTATTCTCAAAACCTTTGTCCTCCATCAGCAGGACAGTCTTTTAAAAACACTTTCAGAACAGACAAAAATGGCTTTTCTGCGGTTATTCTATGCACATATAGAGCAGGCTGATTTTCAGAGGTGCTTAATGCTCATAGTTATCATTTAGGCCACAAAGAATTGTCAGCAGTTCTAAAAATCAGTCTACTTGTATGTAGGTGACTTTAATGTGGATTTAGAGCTGTGATTTTCAGATGCACAGACTGGAAAATATAATCCCCATATTGCTTTACTATAACCTATTCAGTGACTGATCTGTCTACTCTGTTAATAACCTCTGTAATCTGTCCCTACAGGTGAAGAAGCGGGGATGCTAGAAGACATGGCTGTGGGAATTTCAGATTTGCAGAAAGTAATGTTTAAAGTCATCGAAGCCAAATCAGAAGATTTTTTGCCTATTATAACTGGAAGGCGGTAAGAACTTTGTTTCCTGGAGCCCATGACATGTAGTTTTAATCGGTAGCAAATGAAACCCCAGATAATGATTTTCTTGTTGCTGAGCTCTATTATATGGAAAGTGCAGTAGTTTTACTTTTCATGAGGCAAATGGAGATGGAATGAGGTAGTAGGATTTGTAAAGCTGGTAGTAATATGGGCTCTGGGTTACTTTCCTGACGAAAAGCTGAAAGCTTCAAATATTAATACAAATCAATCAAAACAGTGTCTGGGTTGTGCAGAGTTTCTGTTGCATTTTTCATATATAGATACTGAATCAAAGACAGGTGACAAGGTTAATATTTACAAAAACAGTCTCTAACTGAAACAAATTTGGTTTTGAGGCATGCAGAACTTGTATTTCAGCGTGACAAATGAAATTGCATTTCTAAGAGTTAGGCCTTGATTGTCGTAAGATGGAAACTGAAAAACTCGGATGCCAAAACCTAGTGGTCACTTTTGAAAAACGAAGCCTATCTCAGTTGCTGAAGATCACACAAGCCATATGCAACATCAGAAATCCTTGCATAAAGCCACTAATACATCATGCATCTCACATAAGCACTGCTGAATGTCAGGATGTAAACTGAAATACTTTGTTAACTGTGGCTATAAAAGGGTTAACAAGATTGTTACACAGGAGGAATGGATTTTTCATCTTCATTATAATTCTAGTCTGAAGCTCCAAATGTTTTTACTTTTGCAGAAATCACTTCCTTAATAGTCTCATTATTCTTAAGATGACTAAATTAAATTCAGCTAAAAGCAGCAACTTTTCTAGAAGATATGTTTCCTCTGAAGGGGACTTTCACCACTGATTTTACTTAATTATTCTGGATGATTCACTTTCATCCTATGGGGCTCCCGAGACGGGATTGAAATAAATAGCAGGAAGGCCAGCGTATGATAGGCAACACATCGGGAATAATTAAGAATAATTATAGTGCATAGATAAAACAGAAGAAATATATCCTTTGTAAATCACACCAGTCAAAAATCTTGAAAAATCCAGCAGCTACATGTAACGGCTTGCTACCATTACTGCGGTACACTGAGCTGTCACGCTGGGAGGTCCTGGGTTTGAAAGAGACTCGAGCTTTAAGCTACCTCAGGCATTTTGGATTGATGGAGTAGTCAGTCTTTAGGAAGAGGAGTTACTGCCTGTGATTGCTGTACTTTACTTACTGGCAGGTATTCGCTAAATAGAATCAGTATCAGACAAAAAAAAAAAATACCAAAAAAAACCCCCAAACAAACCCATAAAAAAATCTTTAAGGCTTATGTGGAGGAGCCCTATTCATTTTAGAGCTGTGATGAGACAGCTCCTGTCAGGCAGCATTGGAAGTCAACCGTAAAAAGAGAAGACAGGGAAAACCTAGTTATTTTCTAATTAATGTTTAAAACCTCCACAATTTCTAGATTCTTTTGGTTGCTATATGGTGTAGCTCAATAAAATAAGACTTAAATACTGTAGAAACACAAGACAGAAAATGAAGTTACGAATTCTTATTTTGCAGAGTCAGAGTATTCCCTTGTGATTGTTTTTCTAGGGAAGTGCTTAAGGCTGAGATTCTATGTACACGAACAGATCAGTCCAAAGAGCTGACTAGCAGTGTGTGATGTGGGTGGCTGACCCCGACCTGCCAGGTGAAACCAAGTTCTGTTCAGGCACTCACATTCTTTTAATATAGGCAAAAGTAGTTAACAGTTACTTTTATAAAATCCTTCGGTAGAATGTATTTGATTGCGCACATGAACTTCGAGGCGACAGGGTTTGATACCCTCTTTTCAACTAAGCCCAGGATCAGCCTAGCACTTCCAGCCACGTTGAAGTGATCTAAGAGGCTGTTGCTTAGCTGAAGGCAGAGCTGGGTAAAGCGCCTCCCGGCTGAGAGGCAGTGGCTGACCACCTGTGCGGTTTTTTCCTGTTACAAAGCAAGCAGAGGTGCGTGTAAATGACTTGGTTTGTGTTTACTGCAATGAACTAAGAGTGTGCGATTTCAGCCGACTGCGAGTAGCTGCAGTGCGTGGCCCGCAGCTGCTGGAGGTAACCTTTAGAAGCCTTCTAACAGGACTGCGAGTGTTTGTCTATCTTCGTATGTGATACAACATATTAGAGAATAAGGCAAATAAAGGGATATTTTTAAGCAGTCATGTTTTAGTGAAATAATATACATTTAAATATTTAATACCTAAATGTATACAATTTGTTTTGAAAGAGATGATGATTTTATTATTTACTCTTAAATATGCTGGATTTCTCCACCCTGTTGTCCTGAGAGATTAAGAAATGTTAAAAATTATGCGCTGATTTTTCCTTCTCGTTGGAAAATGTAGTACCTGCTTTACGTGCCAAAATCAGCTAGTGTCTCTGCACTGAGTCTATCCATAAAAGAGAGAAACTACATGATGACAAAATTTGCTGCTTGTATTCCTGGTTCTTGTTTAAGTAGAAGCATAGGACCTGTAAAATTTTTGGTAAATTAATGTCAAACAAGTCCTCCAGATTTCAGTAGTTTCAGTTCTTTGAATACTTCTAGTCTGTTCTTTTTAAATTAGACTGATTGCTGTAATAACAGAAGGAAAGCTAATAAAAACTAAGTTAATAGCATGCCATTGTTCTGATGTGGGGTCAGGTATTGATCCTAAAAGTCATGTGAAATTCAGCTTGAGGGTTCCACATGATCAGAGTTTGGACTGACAGCTGAAGTAACATGTTTTTCATAAAGTCAGATCAAAAGCGAACATAAACCCAGAACTGCTATATCGCATCCCTTCTCCTAAAAATGGGATTTGTTTTTGTGTAATGTGCCTTCAATTATTATTTTCACAGAATCAATTTTGTTACTGGTGATGCTTTCTATCCCTAGGGAGAAAGTCCAGCTGCTGAAGAAAATGGAAATTTTACTTTGGGTATTTATGAAAGGTTTTCGCTCTGTACAGGTCATATTACATTTAGAGTGGACACAGGATCAAGTCGTGACTTCTGAAAGGAAGTTAGTTTTGTAACTTGGCAAGGTGCATTTTAAGAGTTGAGGTGTTCTTGTTGATATTTTGGTAGCAGAAGACTCTTTTACTGCTTTCATCTTTAGACCTATTTTCACTTCAGTAAGGAAGTCAGTATCAAGAGTATATCATTATATATACCTGCCTTTTTCCTTATAGCTTTGTTACGTTATTAAACCAAGCAAGATGAATCATCACATTTTATGGTTCAGTAAAAAAAAAAAAAAAAGAGGAAAAGGGGGAAACGGATTTCTAAGTCTACACATCCTCTATAATTTAGGAAGGTTACGATTTCAAGCAAACTGAGCAACCTTCCCATCCTTATACTTGCTTTTATTTTTCGTAGTGAACATTACGTTATAGAGGTCCAGCTTCCATCAAAGATGTTTGAGTTGCTGCCACAAGAGATTAAAGAGGGAAAGCTACTTCGCATGTATCCGGTACTCTTTAATGTTGGAATCAATGAACAGCAAACACTTGCAGAGCGGTAAGAAAAAAAAAATGTTTCATTTTCTATCCAAGTATGCCGTGCAAGTACAGGAGCTCTCTCAGGATTAAAAACAAATCCAACTTGCCCTTGGACACCTCATATTGACTTGGTGCGTATTTTAAAAAGTATTAAAGGAAATAAGAACAAGCCATGAAGCAAAGTAATTAAGTCCAAGTGGAGATATGACCACATGCTGGACTTTATTTCACACAGTCAACACCAAGTTTCCCTTGAATACAAATATGAAATGGTTTTCTATTTCACAGATGTAGAAGTTTGTGTGCAGTACTTTGGCTTTCTCAAACATGAGTTTAAAATTTGAAATTCTTATCTTAAACGTGGGGTTTAAGACACAGGACAAGTCATAAGCTAGAAAGAAACTGTTTTTTCTCAGCTTTTTGTCTTTTTTTTTCAAGGTTGAGAAGTGGTTGTTAATAATAGGTAATACATTAGTAATATGTTTGTAGAAACATGAAGGCTGATGTTAAAATTCTGATGTGTTACTATTACTCTGAACAGATTGCTGGAAACTAATTAATTAGTGCAGTATTAGTCAAAGTTTCACCAACCAGTTAACTTTCTCTCTCAAGAGAAAGGTATCTGGTGGTCATGTTAAATTACCAAGTTTCTGCAATGCTAAAATTACAAGGTTATTAACTATAAGACTGTTAAGTTTTTGGGTTTGGTTGGTTGGTTTTTGGGGTTGTTTTTTTTTTGTTTGGTATTTTTTGGGTTTGGGGGTTTGTTTTTTTTTTTTTTTTTACTGCATCCAAGAGACATAGTACATACCTTTACATTGCATACAATATGAACTAAAAACCAAAAGCAATCCAAGTGTAGGTGGGGAAATTCAGGGAGACAGTGAAAAAAAAGTTAACCTGGACAATAGGCGAGAAGTTAAGCACAACAGGAGTTTCAGATCCCGTTCTTTGTAGACAGCAGGGTAAAAGGAGTCTTTCAAGGAAAAGTCCTAAGGAATACCATCAGTAGCTTTGTGGATATTTATGGGAGACTTCTCTGAGTTGTGAGTGCTAATAGGTGAGAAAATTTAGGTAGAAATTTGAAATGGGAGACATAGGCTGAATCAGGAGACAGTAAAAACTGGCATTTACTAGTGAAAGAGTCAAGTAGGTGATTAGAGAACTTGCAACCTTTTTGAAAATTTGAGGATTTGTGAAGGGGGAAAATGATATGTAGTTTATTGAATGCTTGTCTGTAAATGGATTACTTCATCTATAAGGTTCTGGAAGAATTATCCATGAGTTCTCAAATATTAATTCCCAACTACATAAGAGATTAGCAACTGTACATTTGGCAAAATCTAGTACATTCAATGCTAGGGGAAAAAAAAAAATAAAAATCAAAGATATTTCTTTATGCAAAGAAATCTGAAGGATGTTTTAGCTTTGGTTTAGTTTGGGTTTTTTATCATCATTTTACTGTGCTTTTTTATAGGTTTGGAGATACCACTTTGCAGGAAAACATTAACCAGGAAAACTTAGAACTTCTAAAAGAATATTACAAGCTGTTTACAGAAAAAATGCCTCCTGATTGTGAGTACAAAATAATTCAATACCCAAATGGCTTTGAAAAGATTTGATGGATGAAAGACCATAAGAAAATAATATTAGCACAATATTAGTGTGCAGCTTCAGATTTAGGTCTCGATCCTGTAACAAAGTTAAACACTTTGTGCCTGTATATAGCCCTGCTGAAGTGAGCAGTGATTGCAGGCCCAAGGGCGTAGCAGAAACTACAGGGAGAGCAAAGCAGGGTAATGAAGAACTAAACAGCACTTTTAAATTATTAATATAATATACTTTTTAATATTTCAAGTAAAGGACATTCTATACCTACTATATTTGTACAGAAATACTCAGTGGGAATTTTCATCAGTTTCAGTCATTCCCTCCATTCTTATTTCTGAATGCAAACCACTGAGAAATCTGCAGATACAAATACAAGCACTGAGACACATCATAAAGTCACTGATATTAACAGCATGATTCCACTAAAATAGGCCCTATATTCCAATTTTATAGAAATTTGCTATCGTAAACATTGCTGTTCTATTACTTTGATTGTTGAAAGCAAACACAGAAAAGACCATTTGTATCAATCTAATCCTTTTAAAGTTGTCTTAATGCCCCAGTTATATTCCCAAATGTTGCAAATTGTAGAGCCTGATTTTAAATAGCTTGGATTTAGGTCTCTGCTCCTTCCCCTTGTGTGAGGGACGGGGGTACAAATCTTTTGAATCTAAAGATCTATCATCCTACAGGACATGTGCGTAACTTCCTCATGGTAAATACTGCTGGTTAAAATCCTATGCAAAGCTTCTGTTCTCTTACAGAACACCTTGTGCTGATTATTATTGCAAATTATCTGTTACATAGATGTGCTTGTAGTTATAGCTAATGTGTCACTGTATATGTGTACGTTCTTTTCTATCAAGATGATTTTCATTTGTTAATAATTTTGACAGAAGTGAAAGCTCTGTTGCTAAAGTGGGGGCAGTGTGGCCATCCACCCACCCACATATCTCTGGTATTTCTAAGATTTCTACAGGAAAAACTCATACAAGAAGTTAGTAATTAATTTAGGGGAATCCTGCCAAGAAAACATCCTGAAAACTAACCTCATCTGGGGCTAGGTCTAAGGTAGATCTGGTGCCTCATAAATAGATCTGATTATATATATATAAGCAAAACTTTGCATGCAGATAGTATTGGCCATTTTTCATTAACGGAAACCAACCTTGTACTGTCTTCCTCCAGAAGGATTGTTAGTGAGCCACACAGTCTTCCTGGACTTCTTCCAGACTGTGCAGGCTTTTGAGAGCTATGCTTGTCTAACTCATCACATCTTTTCTGTTTATGATGGCCACCTTGCTTTTTCTCTGCCTCTAAGATCTGAGTCTGTTCTTCAAAAGCACATTTTGGTTCCATTGACCTTTCCAGTAGCTCCCTGACGTTATACACAGTCACCTTTTTGGCTTGGAGTAATGTGCCTTTTAAATCAGCTTCCTAGGAAAAAGTGAAGCACTCCAAGTTGTTCAGCTGAGGGAGGACTTAAGTTCCTCCCCTGTCCCCCACCTCTGTGCTCGAGTTCTCAGGAAGATAAACCTCCATCCAAACTGGCAGCAGCCCTGGGGGTGTAGCCAAGTGAGGGCTGTTCGGTATTGGTGGCTCCTTGATGGTTTTGTCACACCTTTCCAGATAGTTTCCTAGAGTGCCACATCTGTGCTTCAGGATGCCCGTGGGACCCGGTTCACAAAGCTGTTAGTTACAAAGAGCGCTCATAAAGCCAGAGAGAACTTGAGGACTCTCAGCCCTGTTGGGCCAGGCTGTTGCATCCACCGTCCTTAGGCAGCCTCGCTTGCCTGCAGCTTCATTCGTATGTTCCATCTCAAAGAATTACATTTTCCACTCCCATAAAGGCATTGCCACCTTTGCTGTTAGTTTTTTCTCCCATCTCTGTAATTCCCATTGCCAGTAACAGTCTAGCTTTCTCTGTATTCCCAATTACTAAAAGTCTTTAGCTGCATGTGCCAACACAGACTTTCTTACTTTACTTGAGTATACATTCTCTCGCTCTCCTGTTTCTTAGTCTCTTTAGTTCTCTAATAGGAGGTTCTGAAAACAATAAACAACAATGTGCTTCGGGAAAGATTCCTACTAAAAATGCCAACTAAATGTAGTTCTGTTTTAGGCACCAAAATAGTACTGCTTTTATAGAATAGCTAATGATAGTAAGGGTACAAAACCGTATGACTGTTGTTTAGTACTGTATAATTAATTGAAAAGAACATCTTGGAACTCAATTTAAACAGCTGAAAGCATGAAATCGGGAGAAACCTATGTCACGAGTGATACTCGCTGTTGCTGGTTTGATACCTAACGCCAGAGCAACATCAGTGTTGCAAAGTATTGTCCCACGTGAGAAGAGGGATACGTGCAAGGTTTAGAAATCCTGCAAGCAAGTATTTTCTTCCACAGCATCGTAATGCATGTAACAGAACATGCTTTTTTGACATACAGTCTGTGAGTCTGTTTTGTACTTCCAGGCTTCTCCCCTTTATAATCTGTGAGAATGATTTGACAGTTAATACTGCTTTGCCACACGGGAATTTAAGCAGTTGATCCCGGCCAGTCGACGCAGCTCGTTTGGCAGTGCTATCAATTGGGAGAAGCAGGCTTTACCTACAGTGAATTCAGCTCTCTCAGTTCATGCATTTTCTGCTGTGAACCAAAGGAAGACTGCTTTGAAGCCATAAAATGCTTACCTAGTGATACATTCTCATAATCTGGAAGCATCTTTTTAGAATACTCACTGTATGCTATGTGTTTTAAAGAAATAGATGCAGTACAATAGTCTAGCAGGTTGTGGTGTATTTTTATGTGCTCCGCATTATCTAATTCTATGATCAGGAGTTGTAATACACAGAACAAAATCTTTAAGACCATCGCAAAACTAGTTTCAATGTGCTTTCTGTGCCTTTTTCTTTTTTTTTTTTTTTCTTTTTTTGGCAGCACAGTATGAGTAAGGCAACCTAGACACATTTAGAATAGTTCCTTATGAGTATACTTAAATTACTTTTTGCTATGAATCATGGATAAGGGAAACTACAGAATTCATTAGAGATAAAAGGTAAAAGCCTGTTGATAAGAGGGATCATTCCAGCTGTGATCAGGTTAGGAGAGTGGATTTTGACCTACATTAGCAGTTGCCTCATTTTTACTCTGTGAATTGAATATAAATCTTACAGCTTGGGTTTGGGCTGGGGCTTTTTCCCACTGATGGCACATTCTACTTTTTCTTGTTGAAAAAATGAGTCAATTTGGTTTTGTTTCAACTGATTCTGAGCCTTTCTTTGGTGTTAACTATTATATTTCTTTTTACTTCACTATCATAACAATAAATCATTTTGAAAAACAGATTTGGGTTGTTTCTACTGATTTTCAGTACTAATGAAGATAAAGGTAACATTAGAACAAAACCTTCCTACATACACACACAAAACAGAAGAGCAAGTTAAGTTACCTACTCTCTAATTCCCTCTAGACGTTTATGATTAATAAAACTTCAGCTCAGCTGCCATACCCAGAGCAAGTAGGTAAAATTTTGGTTTTCAAATAAAACTGAAATTATTTTCTATTTCAAAATTGAAGTCCCATTTAATTTCAGACTGAGAAATATAATTTGTTAGATTTTTCAGGGGCTATTTAGTGCTGTTAAACTCTCCTATTACATTATATAAGGAACTAAAGCATCATTTATTTAAAAAATGAGATGTTCCGGTTTGAAAACAAAAGCAAAATATTTTGACACAAAAATAAAAAGTTATCCCATCAAAGCAGGTTTTAATACACTCAATTATTTCTCTGCTTATTTCAACTGAATGGCTATAATAGTTGATGAACAGAACTACAGCAGAGATGTGAACGTTTTTGCCTTCTGTTTATAACATAAAAGTTAAAGAAACTTTAATTTTCCATGGTGAAAACCTTATGGAGGGTAACCCAATACTTAGAAAGAAATAAGGTTTGCTTATTCCCTAAATATTTAGTTGGTACTTTCCATCCTGTGTTCCCAAATAAGGCTGTAAATAATAGACCTGTTCTTTAATATGGGCATTCTTTAGTCAGCACAAGCCTATCATCAACCTTAGCATAATGAACAACCTTACCATCCTTTCTTTTTCAGGTCTACCCCATTTTCAGGAACAAAATGATTTAAAGGGATTGCTAGAAAATCTCCATCAAAATATCCAGGCCAAAAAGAGGAAGAATATAGAAATTATGTGGCTGGCTGCAACGGTAAGCTCTCTTGTTTGAAATACATTCACATGATGGACTATTTTTCACATGCCTGATGATATTGTAGGCGCAATGGATTTTAAGGATATGATTGGAAAACTCAATGGTTGAAGTAGGTAGATATGTGGAAATCACCCTCTAGCATTTGCATTCTGATGGTTTCTCATTCCACTCATGAAGGTATCTCCTCTTACACCTAAATTACAGATCCTTTCTTTCTCTCACTTTCTTAACTGGTACAACTGGCTAGAATTCAAAGGGAGAGATGGTCTTGATCACATTGTTGTCCCCTACATCCTCCAGGCCCTTTTCTGCAGAGCTTCTCCTTGCTAGGTAGTCTGTGGCCTGTGCTGCTGCTTGAGGTTGTTTTGTCCCAGATAGAGGATTTTTCATTTATCTCTGAGATGTGTAACAGCGTAAAAGAGGGTTGGTTTGGTTTGGTTTGTTTTTTTCCTTTAACTAACTGACTCTGCGTTCAGGTGGAGGAATCCCTATCCCTTATGGGCAGAATCCCTTATCCCAGTATGGGCAGAATAAATTCCTTGGATGATCATGCATAGCTGTAAATATATTGCCTTATATGAGAGAGACAATACAGTATCCTGCTACAGTGTATAACTTGTTTTTTGTTTAAAATCATGTCTATTCTTTGATAATATAAAATTTGGTTATTCAAAATATCTTCCTTATTGTTTAGTGACCATAAGCCTTGAGGTATGATGCAGGACATGATTACTTGCTCTAACTTTTGTTTAATATTGTTGCACTCAACTTTTTAGTTTCTGTAATTAAAGTACTTATGTTTTATAAATAAGTGTTTAGTTGTATCAGTACAACTTTTAGTCCATCACATTTTAGGGTTTTTTAGCCGGTGTCGCCATGACAGCTGCTCCAAGGGCACTGATAGTAACACAAAATAAGCTAGATATGCAAAGGGCAGACGTTCAGACAGAGGGAGAACACACAGTAAAATGTTTATCAAACAATGGATAATACTTTACTTTATTCACATAATCCCTTTTTGCTTCCCTATTCTATGTTTTTTGCATATGTGAAAAAACAAACAAAACCCCAAAAAAACCACATCCCCCAAAAAACCAAAAAAACCCAAACAAATGAAAACCAAAACCAACAAAGAAACAAACACTAAAGAGAAAACACAAACAGAAACAAACAAAACACAAAGCCCAAACAAAACCAAAACCACTAACCCTTAGATGTTTATAAAGAGCAGGAGCTTTTCAGGAATGTGAAATTCAACCAGGTAATTGTCTTAAATTTAGAAATGTACCCTTGGTGGCTCTGCCCATTTATACAGGCAGAAACGTGAGTCTTCGGTATCTACTGAAACTGAAGCAAGACCTTCTGTTCTGGGGAACTTTCAGATGCACATACCCTTCAAGGCAAATAAATATCTGACACAAAATATTAATAAAATTTTCCACAAATTTTCATTAACACAGGACCAAGGTATTATTAACTATGTCTTTGTATTAATAATGCTGCTTTAATGTTTTATATTGCTAATAACATTTTGCCTTGTGGTTAATAAATATTACCATATGCTATAGTTGTATATAAATCTGTTGTGAGTAAAAACATAAGCATTTCTTGCATTACAGTTCTGCAAATACTATGAAACATTGCTTTTTAAAGACGTAAGAGATAAATCTGTACTGGATAGTATAAAATGAGCTACAAAGAATATGACAGAATTTACTTAATCTTTTGGATATAGAAAATTGTCTTCTACCATCTATTCAGGATTTCCTGAAAATAATTTCACGGGTAAAAAGCATCCTTTGGACATACGACTGTTTCGGATTTTTCCTTCACTGTGTTCTATTTCTCTTTATGTTACATTACTGTAACCTTATGAAATAAGTATTTCTGGACGCATCGATCAACACACTCGTTATACTACGCTACATTTATTTATTGGAAAGGCACGATGCCCTGCTGTAAGAATATCACTCTGTTATTGCAGTAGATGTATGGATGCTACACGGATACGCATATGTATCTACCCCTGCATGTAATCCCTGCTGAAATGGGACTGTGAAAATACCACTGCATTTTAAAAGTCAACTTTTGCAAATCGGTGTCACAAACATTTCTTATTCTAAAGATAATGTGACAGAGATTTAAATGTTATATATATATTTCCTCAACTGGACCGTCCATCTTCTGTTTGATATCAGGAGAAATAATCAGAGTATTGATTTATCCTTGGTTTTAGTCTTCATAGTTTTATATGCTTTTATCATCCCCTCTTTAACCTTAATCACAATCCTAATCTTTTAAATATGGATTCGTAAGGGAGACTTTCTAAGGCTCTAATGTTATGTCTATTTCTCATCTTTCTGTATCTCCAATACATTTGGGGAAGAAGTGAGCAAAACTGAGGATAAAATTCATGCTGGGCACTAATTGTAATCTGTGGGTTCTGATTGATGACATTACCATGTACTTGGTATTGTCCCTTACTAATTTCTAGAGCATCAGATCATTATGTTTGCCCATTTTAATTATTTACTTTGTTTAAATGCTGCTGCTTAGTGAACTGAGCCATTCTGAGGATTTATCTGGGCCAGCCTATCAGGTTAACCAACATTTCTCCTTAAATCAGTAACTAAGGATTTTTTTTAATTTGTTTGTTTAATTTAATAGGTTGTTTTCAACTTAATCCACTTTAAAATGATTGAAATGTTTGTCTTGAACTTCAGTGTAGAATAAGCTTGTGCTTATGGTCATTTGCTTGTTGTGCCTAGAATGCTGCTCGGTTCAAAACTGACTGTCACTAGCCAGGACTTTATATGTATGCCATAGGCCCAGGTTTGGGATTTAGACTCCCCTCCCCGCATCAGAGGTCATCACCCATCCAGAATAATTACCTGTTTGGTTGGTTTTGTTTGGTGTTTCTTTATTGGGGGGGGGGGGGGGGGGGGGGGGGGTTGGTTTGTTTTGTTTTTTGGTTTTTTTGTTTGTTTGTTTGTTTTTTTTCTTAATACTCATTCACTTCAAGTAGTCACAATGACTCATGGACTTCAAAAGAGACTAGTGTAGAGAAAATCAATCTCTTCAATTAAGCAGCTAACTGTTTTCACAGCATTATCAGCCCAAGCTGATATTTTTCTTTTTAAAAAAGTGTTTTATGGTACACTATTTAAATCCCAATGCAACTTCCTAAATTTTCAAACAGACTTAAGTTTTAAAATTTTGAATTATAGGAGGGAACACTCACAGGTTCTTCTTTACTAGCCTATACGTTTCTGGGTTCAAAGTTAGGTTCAGTTAATTAATTCCCTGGATTCAACTTTTGAGATTGCCCTCACCGTAATATCACAAAGACCTTAAAGACTGCAAATCTTGTCTGGGCCATTAGATTTTATTAGAATTTCTGAGAATGCAGTTAACAGATAAAAAAAGTGCTTATTTGCTGAAGTGGGATTATAAAGGTCACTTTTCAGCTTCATCCTGCAAGATCCCAAGTAAACACTCGATAGCCAAGCTGAAATGTTCCTTAGAGTGAGGCCTAACTGCTGTCTTTTATCACCTGGCCCTATTCTCATAACTAGTTCCTTTCTTGATACTGTTATAGCTATGACTGTCCAGGGACAGGAGCCAGCAAAGCTGGGCAGAGGGTATTACCTTTTCTCAGAACAAAGTACATAGGGGAAAGGTAGACCCATAGTAGACCCATACTTGGGTCCACCAGCTCTCCTTCAACTTTTTCTGGTAAAATATTATTTGAACCTGAAGCTTGAACTAGTGGACTGGTACAACTACAGATTGATTTTTAAGGTGAGAAATGATCCTTAAAAATATGTCATGTTTCCCTTATCCCTTATAATTTTGTCAAAATATACAGTGAAAGTAGACAATCTATGGCAGTCATTTGTGTTGGGTTTTAATTGTTCTGGGTCACGCATTAAGCAGTTTAGCTGTTGACAACAAGGACTGTATTTAAATTCAGTACATAGGTCTGAATCCATACCCTCACAAGGAGTCCTCTACATTCCTGAATCTGGGTTTAAAAAGACTCGACAAAGTTTTTCTTCATTTTATCAACATTCATTAGGTGTCCAGAAAATTAAGCTTTAATTGAATAGGGTGGCTGTCCCAGAAAGTGAGGAAAAAAATGAAGCAACTTTTCCTTTTATAGTCTAGGCTAACGCAAAGACTTTTTCTTTCAAGTTCAGGAGATTGGATGCAATGGTTTGATAAGCTGTAGTATGTGGAGACATTTTAGTGACTTGCTTAAAATGCTTAGGACTGAAAATAGTAAATTGTTGTTGAGTCCACTGTCAGGTTTTTGCTTCACTTGGGGGGTGAGGGGGTTGGGGTGGGCAGGAGAGAGACTTGATTGCAACTGCAGTACAAGATTGGGTGCAGCTCTCTCCTAAGATCAATAAGGACTCCTTTTTCCTCAGTGAGCAGGTTATTTGTAGGCTTGTCCCGCTAATGAAAGCCCCGAAGACCTGCTTTTAGAATGTGTCATTTGGACAAATTGGAAATGGGCTATAGATCAGTAGCTATAACCTTTGGTACTATTTTTGTAGAGTGTTAATGCTGCAAATTTATAAACAAAAGATAAATTTACAGTCCCTTTCAGCACAGCGTTTTCACCTTTTCTTGCCCCTATGTCAGGCCAGCATGGGCATAACCCTTAGAATATGAAAATCCCTGAGGCAGTGCTAACAACTGATTTAGGTGCAGACACACACGTTAGCAGCCATATGATTCAGATTTGAGTTACTACCTTTTAATAGCAGTTTTCTTCTTGAGAAATACTTCGGTTCTCTGTATTCCTTGTCTGTGACTGCGCAATTGTGGTGGTTTCACAGCCTGCCTAGTGTGCAGAGAACGCAAGGTGTGAAAGGCCAACCCTTTGACGTCTGCCTGCGTTTCAGATTTGCCGCAAGCTGAATGGAGTCCGTTTCACCTGCTGCAAAAGTGCCAAAGACCGGACATCCATGTCCGTGACGCTGGAGCAGTGCTCCATCTTGAGGGACGAGCATCAGCTTCACAAAGACTTCTTTATTCAGGCACTGGATTGTATGAGAAGGTATGTGGAGATTATTGCATGTCCCTTGCATGTTGAACTAAGCCAGGATCTACGGCACAGAACTGTCTAAAGCCAGTTGCAAATGCACGATAGGCCCCAGTCCTAATTTAGCCGAGAACTGACGGGCAGCGTGCCAGCTGGTGAGGTGCTTTTGCCTCCGAGGTCTTTGCAACTGCATGTTTCGTCGCTGATTAGCAGCTTCAGAGATAGGTACACTTGTAAAGTGTCACTTCACTGACTGTAGAACTTGACCAAGGTAAATAGTTATTTTAACGAATTTTTAGGCTTTCATAGGGCTTAAACTTTTAACAGCATTCTATGACTGTATTAAAAAAAAAGGTATTTTCTGGTTTAAGAATATTTTTGAAAGCTTACACACTCATTAAATCATTTATATAAAGTTTAGACAAATATTGTGGAAAGCAGAATAAGCATTTGTTACAGATGGCAATTCTTATTAGCTCATGTTATTAAAAATAAAAGAAACACCCAAGTAGGTTTGGACTGATGGTGGTTGCCACTATATCTGATAAAATCTTTACTGTGCTTAAAAAAAAAAAAAAAATCATTCTAAATTACAACTATGCAGAAATTGAGGCTGATGATATCAAGAATGTTTAATTAAAAGATGTGAAGATTTCTGAATATCTAAATCTTTGATGAATTTAAAAAAAAAAAAAGCAAACAAGCTTGATCATAAAATGAATCCAGATGCTATATTCTCTAAAGAAACTTTCATCATTGACTTTAATGAGTACTGCATTGTAGTTTCTATGAGAGTTTTAAAAATGTATCCACAACATTCAAATAATGTATAACAGAGGTCGCTGCAAGACTAATAGGAAATATTCTGGTCAGCCTGCAAAGAAGTAACTGAATTACATCTAGCACTTATGTGAAATACAAATTGTTTGTGTGTTGGATTTGCAAAGATCATATCTGAGTAAACAATAATGTTTAAAGTCTGTAATTGATAATTCTTGACCTTAATATGTCGTAGTGTCAGATTAGGCAATTAATGTCTAGATTAATACTGTAGATTTACACATGTATGGTCATTTTGTCTTTTGGCAAAGATAAATATTCTAAAGACAAAAGATAATGTTTACAAAGTAATTGAGCAGAGGACTGAGATGGCTTAGAAACAGAGTTGGTTTGCAAGGTGTTAGTGTAGTGAGAAGTATGAAATTGAGGTGTATCGTTTTGTGTGTATCATTAGCTTGCATAAATCCTTTAGTCTCTGCAGTATTTCAGTGAGCGAATGACTCGTGTGTGCAGTCTTTCATAACTATGTGTTTTATCATTAATGAAAAATTTCTGAGTTTTCTGTGTTAAATTTCATTTGTGCTGGCATTTCAAATATGTTTGTTTTTTTTTCTTTTTTGTCTCCACTAAAGTGTGCAAGTTACAGTAAATTAGTGAATTACCACATACAGGAAACCTAATTATATAAAATCATTATTATGTTAGAATAGCATTGAGTATTCAATTGGAAACGTTTCCCAGATATAAACCTGATTAAAAAAAAAAAAAAAAAAAGCCCCACTATTTACGCAAACTAACTTGTTAGTCCAAAAGTGTAGTAGGGTTTTGTAGACTAAAATGTAAGCAGCTTTGAGTGTTTTTATATCACATAACTGATCTGAAAGCTGAAAAGATTAACACATTAGTTAAATTTGCAGATAGCAATAAATTGAAGTCACAAAAGTATGGTGAAAAGCACAGAAAATCAGGAGAAAGCTTAAAAAGAGAATGAGCAGATGGGTATATGAGCTTGAAGTACCATCACAAAAATGTTAATTTTATGGTTTTGCTGTAGTTTTAAACAGAGAAAAGCTCTATCCTGCTAATATCCTGTAAATGGATTTGAAACTGAAGTAGTTTCTATGTTGAATGGAAGGTAATAATTTTGACTTGGGTGGTAGGATTGTCTGGGATGTAAAGCAAGGGCCCTGCAAGCAGTGGCAGTAGCATACAAAATAACCTGCACCATTGGGTTAATAACTAAATAGATCTTTTGCCTGTGCTAGTTTCTAGCTGTGTAACACTGTTCATGTGACTGGAGGGTAAAAAAAAAAAAAATTGATGGGAGGGGAAAAAAAAAAAAAAAAAAAAAAAGGCAGCAAACTTAATTTTTTTCTTCATGAGCTGGTGAATGAAGGCCGAAAATTCAGAACAGAAGACTGGAAATGTCAAATGGGGATCCTTAGTGCTTAACTCCACGGTACTACCACTGAGAGCTGGTGAGACAGTTTTGAGAGCTGACCTTGCGTGCTTTGTTGGTACCTTTGGTGCTACAGGCATTCAGCAGGGACTGTTTCTCCCCACCACTGCTGCCTGGGGCGGGGGGTGCTCACGGGCAGTGCTGGAGGCTGGGAGCGACCAGGCGCTCCTCGCTCTGCTGCCCCGGGCAGGCGGTGCGGCAGGACCCTCCAGCTGGGCGCGCTTCTGGGAGGCGATGGAGAAGGGGGAATGGCAGAGAAAGGCCATTTGCGAGAGCAAACTGGGAAGGAAAGAACAGCTGGGCAAAAGCGCGAGGCGGGTGAAAGCTATCATTTCCACAGGATGTTAATGCTGTTTCAACTAAATCTCCTGTATTTTATTTGAGGGAAGTATGGCAGCTTCATTTTTGAGGCTTGTGTGAATAAGGTCAACAGACTTGTTTGGCAGTCGGCATGCTGCTTGCCCTTTCATCCTTTCTTTTTGTTTGGGTACTATTGCAGAGTGTTATTTGAAAGATTATGCTGTGCTTTTCATTGACTACTTGTAGAAACTTTTAGAATTAGTTTCATGTCTAAACCTATTTTGTTTTAAGAGAGGACAGAGAAAAACCTTCGTTCACCATTTAATTTGTAATTTTAGCAATTTTCCCCTGATAAATCTTCTCTAGATCACTTAGCTAAACTCTGTCAATCAAATCCCTTTATGCTGATTGCCACAAATCACGTTTAGGCCTTTCAAAAGAAAACTGGACAAGAAAACTTCAATTCTAACATCCAGAATCCTAACAGACTGGATTGATCTTTGAAAGGCTTCTTTCAAGAGTTAACAGTAGAAGATAGAGTACTGTGAAACAAAGTGAGTTGTAAAGTAAATGGCAATTCAAAAGCAGCCTTTATTGGAAATGCCATGATTTTGAGATATGAAAATTATAAAGGTGCCTGTCTAGCTGTAAAGCTTTTTCTTTTCCTGCCAGTGCTGAAACAGCTTTGGTGGCTGTTGTAAAAGGGAAACATGTGCTTATGGGTTCATGCTTTCTTGTCACCAGGAATTTGGAGATGCTGGACGTTTGTGGGCTGCTGCTTTTCAGCTTCTCTGGTGTCCCTAGAATTCTGAGCAAACCAGAGGCAATTTCAGATGTTTCCGTTTGTTTGCCTCAATGGACTTTGCACAATGCTGTTTTGGAAAACACTGCTGGTAGCTGCTATGTAAGGACTTTGTAAGTGGAAGCAGTGTCTTCTAGTGATAAACTGTATGATGTTCATTGCTTCTTAAAAAAAAAAAATAAAAAGCTGTGCAAAAATCCTTCCATTAGTTTTCCCTTTAGCTTATGAAAAATGTGGCAAAATGATGATAGGAATTCAGGCTTTATCACTTACAATAATATATGGGTTTGTCTTCCGGGTGTAACTCTAGCCATTACGATGCTGCAATTGATGTGTATGTGAAGTGGCCGTCCATAAATAATTCTACATATTATAGTTTCCTTGGTATATGTATGTGACTTCCATTGGTCTTAGTGACATGCATAGTGCAGAATGAGGAAAATCAGTATATTATCCCCTCTGTATTAAGTGCTTGCAATTTGCATCATACTGAAATTGTATTTCTGATGTTGTTGCCACTTTCAGATCCTCATTATTTGCAATCAGCAATACTCTTTTCTTATTTTTCCATTCACCAATATGGGAATATTTCCTGTCATTCAGTGTCAACGATATTCCAAGAGACAGTAGAGAGACAAAACTGATTTGCCCGAGTTCATTGCAGTATCTGTCACACAGTTCTACTTTTCATCTTTAGAGCTGGCCACCGCTTAAGGGAGCTTGGAACCTGGTAGGCAGCACACTATGAAACGGTTCTGTAAAACTTGTTTGATCATTCCCCTCCTTTTCTGAACCTGTTTAATTTTAATGTTTCAGTAGGGTAGTGGGTAACCTCAGAATCTCTTGGTTTTTGAGCATGTTTCCAATAAAGTCTCAAAACTAAAACAAGCAAGTGAAATGACAAATCCACTGTCAATGGTGAAGCCTCCAGGCTTTCAGCCTTATCACCGTTCGTAGCAGGGCACAATACCTGTCAGATATTTCAGATCTTGAATACAAAATTGGATTCAGTGTTGGATACACTATTTTCAGGTCAAAACAGCAGTCAAGGATAGTTCAGATTATTTTACACAAATTACCTATCAAATATCTGATTGAAGCACAAATGCAAAGCATGAATGGTCTGGGCAACAAGGTATGGGCTTTTGATGCCCAATTATGAAGCAAATAGCTCCTTCTTAAAGAGCTGTTTGAGGGCATCTTTTCTTAAAGATCATCTTAAAGATGTGTGAGCTGAGGAGGAGGGATAGCTGTAACAGCTCTTTAATCGGGGACTTTCAGATGTTCTGGGCAGAATCCATAGGCCCAGGCAGAGACAGACCTTGGCCATGGGAGGGTCTATACCGAACACCAGTGATTGCTACGTGGGCTAGGAAGCAGGAGCAAAGAGAGGCTGGGGCCCCAAGCAGATCTTCCTTATACCTTTCTCCCACCTCCCAGCTTTCACCCTGCCCCTGCTAGCTTGTGGCAACAGGTGCAGTGTGCGAGAGATGACACAGAAGAGGAAACACATGTTCTCCTCTAACCTTTTCCAGCCCATCCAACTTTCTCCATCCTTTTTTTTTCCCCTCCCTTTTTCTGAGACTATTAGTACAGTGTAAATGAACCTTAAAAGGGAGAGCCTGACTTCTAACATAGATTATTTTTTTCCATCATTCTATGGTTCTTTAAAAACTTAACATTTATATTTTGAGGTATAGACTTCAGATGGAACGAATAACATTACCTAATGTATTGAAAGTGGCCTGGCATTAAGTAACAGGAGGTCCAATTTTGATGCATTGAATCAACCTTCAATTTTGCTTTCTAAAACTAAATTACTACTTTTTGAAAATAGCAACAGTGTGCAGGGGAAAAGAAAACAAAATGGAGTGAGATGGCCAGAAGATGTAATAAGAATCAATGCAATTGGCATCTTGTTGGGCTATTTTAGAATAAAGGTCTATTTTTGAGCATCCTTCTGGAAGGAGGAGAATTGCAGGCAACCATTGCAGACAAAGTGATGAAAGAGGGAACGATATACTGATGAAAAAGTGAAGGATTTAGAACGGGGCAGGATGCCCTGGAGCTGGGAGTATGGGAGACAAAACAAGGGGATAAGGAAGCCCAATCTAGGGGCAGGAGGATGGCTCATCCTTGTTTGAGTCCTTGAATTTGTAACTGAATGAGCACTCCAGAGAAGGTAAGCAGAACCCTGAACTCTGGGTGAGTTTAGCTCATTGACATAGTAAAATCACACCCCCAGGCTGTAGCTGCCCCCTACTCACAGAAGCCCTTCCCGGTAGAGCATGCATAGTCAGATAAATGTGTGCTGTGCCTTTAAGGAGAGATGAGGCGTGTAAGGACTGATGGGCAAAAGGGTAGCGAAGCCTAACTGATAACAGTTGCTCAAAGTGCATAAATGTTAAGGTTCCGTTAGCCGGGGTGTGCTAGCTTTATGGAATTACCACCTAGCACCCGTCTTTGCGCAAATACAGATTAAAATAAAATACCTCTACTCTGTGTGTATACGTTGGCATTTTGCACGCCGGGGAGGTGACCTCACTTGAGGGACAACAAAAGTCTCATACAGGTGCATGAACAGGCTATGCTAAATCTAAGGTTTTCCAATATAAGTACTCCATTTCACAATACTGATCTTTATAGTGTGTCTTTAAAGCAAATGTTTGGTTCTTAAGACTTAAAAAAAAAAAAATAAAAAGCTCAAGGGAGGGAGGGGGAGGAAACCCAAACACACCTTATTTGCATCACAACAGGCTCAGGAACATCCTTGGTGAGATTCAGGCTTTTATAGGGGCAAATTAAGGAAGTGAAATTGGCAGCTGTTTTGTAATACAGTCTCACACGTTTTGTCTGTTGCATTGGGGTCAGACGTGCAAGTCCATGTTTTGCAAGGGAATGTTCTCTAGCTGACTACAGAAGTTTCATTTCTCCTGTACCTCTTTTTCCCAGCTTCTTTCCAAATACCAGTTTCAGACATCTTTCTGATCAACAGCCTGGTCAGAGCCCCGAGAAGCATTCTTGAGAACTTTCTGATCTTCCTCTTGTTCACCAGACTGTTGCTTGAATATGTCCCTCTGGTTGCTCCTTCCTCTTCTGCGACATGTGTGGCTGCCTTTGTCTTCTCTCCTTCAGAGCTTGGGCACTCAGTAACAATACAGAGAGAACAGCAGAGCCAGCCCCCCTCCTCATTGCTTTTGCTTTGTGTTGCTGCGGTCATCATCTGCCAGGGAGAACGGCAAGGAAAAGTTGTGTCTAACCCTTTGACCTGGCAGGCATTAGCACGGATTGAATCCTCAAAGCGTGTACCTGCTGAATTTTAACAAGTCTTTGTTAGGAAGAAGCTATTTGAGATTCTTGGAAGAGCCGCCTTTTACAGTAGTTACATCTCTCATACCTTTATTACCTTGGTGCAGAATATCAAATCCTGCTCTTCAGCATGAAGGTACTTGTATTTGTCTCAAAAAACCAACCAACCAACCAAAAACCCCAAAAAACAAAGGCAGCCGTATTTTCTTCTTTAACTGACATTGTAAGTTTTGATTTTATCTGTTCAAAATGAACTAACAATTGAAAGCAGAATCTTAATGGAAAGCATTGTGTAACCTTAATCATAGTTGCCCTTCCCTGGGAACCTATAATAATATTCTTGAGCTAATCACTAGGGAGGAAGGGAGTGTTCAAGGGAAAACAGTAAAAAAAACTTAGCAAGGAATATTTAGAGATGTGACTCAGGGTCCCTCACCAAAATGCTTAACCCTTCAGCAGGCGATAAACCAGAATTTCTGAAGTAAATGCTTAGTTTTCCTGTCAGTCCATGGGGGAAAGGTACTACCATCATAAGCAATCTGAATTGTCTCTACGTTTTGACATCGGTGTGAGGTGGGTGAGTCCTTGAAATGCACCTGCTGCTGCTTCATTGATTTCGTAGGAAAGGTGGGTACTTCACACAGTCTCAGAACCTGACAGTAAATTTTTACTACTGAGTAGTAAAACATACTGATCTATCAATTGCAGTGTATTACAGAAAAACAAAAAACCAAACCAAAGAAAAAAAGAAAATGTTTGGCCATGCTTGGATTTTAGCTTTGTGACAACAAAGAAGAAACCTTGATTCCCTGTGATGCTTTTGCTGAAGGGAGTCCTTCCCTTTGACTTATGGATGTATATGACAGTTCTCCAAAGGAGAACCAGATTTAATGGAATTCCAATCAAAAACTCACCCTACTCTGAGTTCTTCTGCTCCGATTTCTACTTTTGTTTCTCGCTGAGATATCGACAGGGTCAATGATCTGTTAACTAGCCCATATTAGGACTAGCCATATGTTGACCCAAATGAGAGTATAGGGAATTGAGCTATGCTTTCCCTCTCAGTAAATGTTTTAATTATTCAGTATAGAGAGTGAGACGGGTATGTAATTAATTACCAAGTGCACACTGTGATCACTTAGTTTTCAAATGCAGCCAGATGAAACAACCTTATCCAATAAATTTGCTTTCTCATTAATACCACGGTCTGTGTTTGGATCATTAAGAGCACAACAGTGAATTTAAACACTGCATCTTGCCTAGTTAAAAAAAAAAAAAAAAAAAAAAAAAGCCCTTACACTATTTGCACTTCTAAAAAAAGCTCTTCTGATATAAAGTGTTTCTGTTGCTTTTGTCATACATAGATTACAGGACCATAGTTTTCCTGGACTTTACCTGCTGTGCTTAGGGAAATGCAGGTTATCTGAAAGTATTGGTTGGTGTTCACTTTTGAGGTTCTCCTAGTCATCCGTGGAAGACTTCATTAATTGCCTCGTTCGTTTTGGCACTTTAGTGCTTATGCTATGCTTATTCAGAACTTCCATGAAAGATTCGGTCTCACCTGAAATCAGAAACTAGATGCATTGTACTCACCAGAGTACTACTAGGTTTTTTCACTTCTGTTAAGATTTTCTGAGAGTCTATGGCTTTGACCATGTACAGCTAAATCTCTCAGGAAAAGCAACGCTGCCAAGACTAAAATTTAGATAAGAAAGGAGCAGGAAATGAGAATAAGCGGGTAGTAATAGCATGCAATAGCTGGTTAAAATTATCACAGATCCAATCTCTTCAAGAATTTATCAGCCTCTAAAACTGTATTATTCTCAGAATAATATAAGATGGGCAGGGAGAGCTCCTAACTTCCTTCCTGCAGCCGCAGCTATGTACAGCCTGCGGAGAAGCTGGAAGGGACACAGAAATGAGTAGCAACTAGTTGCTATTCCAGAAAGGTGGTTTTGTAATGGAAGATTCTGCATTTCTTCAGGAGAAAGATGATGCAGTGTCAGGCTACTGCTCTAGTTGGCTTACATAGAAAGCAGGTAACAGAGACATTTCCAGGTCTATTTTTGCTCTCGTTTTAGGCTCCCTTAATCCCTTTATCCAACATAATTTCTTTTGTAGGAATACTTTACACTCAGATAATCATCATTTCATCCAACATCCCTTTCCAGTTTTCTTCCATAAGCTCTCCCCGCCCCCCCTCCTTCAGTCTGCTGCTCTTTTTCCTCTTTCCAGTGAGTGTTTCCCTGTTTTTTTTATCTCCTGCAGTATCACCTTGGTGTATGATATTTTGAAGAACTCCTTAGACAGTAGCCTTGCTCAGCTCAGTTTAGGAGGGAGATTTAGTAGTGGTTTCTCATTGTTGCTCTCTGTGGCAGCTCTGATTTTGTGAGTGACGTTTTGTAAATGTGTTCTGATCATTACAGCAGCCCCTGGCAGCCTTCCACTGGCGTACCTAGCAGCGACAAGTTTCTCAGTGTTTCCTGGCAGCACAAGTCCTAGTAGCCATTTGCATTGGAGTTTCCACATGGACTATTATGTCCTTATTATGGAGTTCCTATTTCCATGATGTTATCTGTACTTGGCTGGAACTACACCCGATAACAGAGCCAGCAGCATTATATTGCTATTCTGTTCCTTGGATCATTCAGAGATAAATTTGGGGGATAATTTGGGGAACTTGCATTCTTAATAGCCTAAGCCTCTGCTATAATCTGTATGAATAGGAAGCATGTGTTTATAAGGGAGTTAATGCAAAGGAAAGGTTGCAATCCTCCCAAGATGCACAGCCAAATCACTCCGCAGTTGACTCCTACTGTTGTAACCATTAAAGTGGTTTCTGCAACCTTGGGGCTTAGCGCTGCTGTAGTTGCATTGTGGCTCTGAACATACCTGATGCCAAAGTCGCTGGGCGCTGGTTTGGCTGTGCGTCTCCAGTGCTGGTTTTGTGCCCTGCTGTGGACTTCCTTCCCGGCCAGCTTATCTTCTCTCCCCAACCTGGGTGTTGCCACGTGCATATTGTCTTCCAGCAGTGGGAAAAGCACCCGGCTTTTCTCCTCCGACGGAGATGCACCTAATGCCCCAGGAAGGTGCAGGGCAGAGTTTCTACCTGTGCAGGTCCTGGCATCCCAGGCAAGGCTTAGCCAAGGTTGAAGTCCCATAGACTGGGAGGTCAGAGGGTAGGAAGCAAATTGCTGTTCCATGTCACTTCTGTCATGGGATGAAATGTTTCAGGCATGCGATCCAGCTCCTGGTTAGATTGCCTGCTAATGAGGCAAGAGACACCTCTGCCTGCGGTACTCAGAAGCTTCACTTGCCCTTGTGGAAAAGATTTTATAGTATTGTGGTATTAGGAGTATTGTTGTTCTTTTTTGAATCAGTTATTTGTAGCCTGTCATTTTTTTTTCCTTAAAGGAGAAAATAGCACTTATGGGGGGTAATTTGAGAACTCTGAAGTATTATCAACATCTGTAATTTTAATATAAATACTGTTATTGACAGGACTAAAGCTTACCATACTGATACGGTTAGCTCCATGAGGGACTATGAGGTCAGTCTGTGTCTCTCTTTAGGGTGGTTAGAAGTTTTCTATATTCTTTCTTGGCTTATTGACATTATTGGGGAATAATAGTCTGAGGCCCAACTGAAGTTTTTCCACACTTGGGCATTTATAAGATGTCTCCTCCTCTTTCTGCTCTTCTCATTCATCATAAGTGTTTCCTGATGTATAAGCAGCTTCAATTTCATGCTACAGCTTCCCTCTTTGACTCTCTCTGCAGCTTGACTGTGCGTTTCCTTACACTGGTGAGAACATAATAATCTTTGAGGTTTCTTATCCCTCATTTGAATGTAGCTGAATTCAGTCAGTGTGCCCAAAGGTCAAGAGAATACACAGATGCATCTTCCTTCCCCTCACACCAAGCACTAACAGGTAACCTTTGCCTATAGGAAAAGAAACTAAAAAGGCAGCAGCTAATTATTAGCAGCAGATCAGTGAGCTGCCCATTGCTTTAAAAAAAACCCCAGATATCATCATCTCAGCCACACACTCACCCCCAGTCAACAGTTCAGCCTTGTCAGATATGAAGAACTTCTTTAGATTACTAAAAAAAAAAAAAAAAAAAAAAAAAAAAGGATTAAGGAGATTAAGGAGCAATCCAGTCACATAGTCATGTAATTATAAGAAAGACCTTGTTCTAGGATCATCTGATTAACAGTTTGTGTCTTGGGTAAACTGGCAATTTGGATGAAACTGTATCATTCCTGTCAAAATAATGGTTTTTGAATGCCTTTTGCAAAAAAGCACTCATCACTGCTCCAAAGTTGTTGATTTTTTATTTAAATCCATTTATAATTCATTCATTAACTGTTGACAGTGGAGCATCTACAGAATGCAAAGCAATCAGCAACGAAAAGGTTTGCTGAGCAACTTCCAGCAAACTGCCTTGTGGTGTTGTGGTAGCAGGAGAGGGGAGTGTCCACAGTAAGGGGTTATGGAACGCTTTTCATAATATATTTCAACCAGGATATAAAAATCAACACCTTTAATCTGGTTTGTTTGGGGGGGGTTGTGTTTGGTTTGGTTTTGTGGGTTTGCTTGGTTTTTTAGCTCACTTAGTTTAACCAAGACTGGCACGACCTCTGTGCTAAGTTTATTTCAGCTCATAAAATGGCTGGTACACTGAATGCCTCAGGAAAGCCAGTAAAAACGGCTACGCTGGCACTCTGACAAAGGCATCATTGGCTGGTTTTGGAACATTCACAGTAGCATCACAGTGCCTTTAGAAGGCAAGCAGTTACCATAATCTCTCTTTCTCAAAGGTCCATGAATTAATTCTGGAGTTCCAGAAGAGTCTGCTTTGATAATATTGGTTATAACTGGTTAGACTATTTATTCATGAGTTTTTAAACATGTCTTTTACATGTTCCATGTTTGCTGTTTCACTTTGTTGTGATCGGTGTGTGCTTGGAATATGTTCTATCGTACTTACATGTTGCTACTAGTTTGTTAGGTATTTCTAAGATGTCTTCTCTCTCTTTTAAGATCTTATAATAAAAAAAGATGTAACATGAGTCTGTTTCCTGGAGAAAATGTGAAACTTTCTAATACCTTATCGTTTATTTGCATTGTTTTCTCCACTTTCTCACTGTGTAGCAACTGCTAATGTGGGTAAGCTGCACTACATACTAAATGCCTTTCATTTAATAATCACTAGTTAAATGTATTAGAAGTAGGTCAAGAGCTGATGTGCAGATGGGCAAACACTTCTTAATGTCAAATGTTCTTGACTAAAAAAGCTTCTAATTGACAAGCAGAGGGTGAGAAAAAGAAATGCACTTGTATCTCTTTCACTTTTCAATGGGAGAAAGGTGGTAGAGAGATGTCAGGTCACTTACTCATGACCACACCGTCCTTTCCTTTGTTGGAAGTGGAATTTTGACCTACTTTTTCTTAAACAGAGACTCTTCTCATTGGTTTCTTTTAAATAAGTCTTTTAAAAGACTTAAGTCTTTTTAAGTCTTTTAAGTAGTTTGGTTTGGTTTTTGTTTGTTTGGTTTGGTTTTTAATATGTCTTTGTGTGTGTTGCTGTGCTTGAATGTGCAATAGCAATGCTTCTAAGGTTCATTGACTTACTGACATTCACTGTTTGCAGATTAACAATTCTCTTTTCCCACCCCTGACAATTCCCACTGACCTTCAATGCTCTGCAAGTTAACAGTTCTGTTTCCCACCCCTTTTTCTTACTGGGGTTCATGCTGACATACCACATGCAGCAGTGCTGGCTGTACAGTTTAGGCCTTTCCCTCCTGGCCACCGCCAAACGGGTGTTGGTGGATAGTCCTCCCTCAACATCACACTGAATAACGTTCTCTCTTGCTTTCTTACTGTGTTGCTGCCTAGGGGAGAAAGTTGCTGCCTTTGTCCTCTTTCTCCATAAAAAATTTGCTGCTACAATGGTATCATCAGCAAATTTGTAGGCAATTTCTCTAAATATAGTTTGACATCTCTGTTACGCAGATCAACATCATTTGCGACCTAAAGATGCTATTTTAATTCATTCTTAGCAAGCAAGTGCACATAAAGCTGCTTCTATGCTGTTTATTTTCCCTTTTGTGCAGTGGAAGTGGCCCAAGAGGTGCCACCAAGTAGAGGGGTATTAATTTTATTTCTGTAGGATTGGTTTTTCCCCAGTTAACCTGCTTTGCTGCATTCTGTAAGATCCTGCCTTCTGTTCTCATTGCAACTTACTTCCTTCATCTCTTTCTTGAAGAAAATAATTATGTTGTTGCATGAAGCCCTTAGGGTGGATATAGCCTCATGCTTCACGCTTACTTGGCTCTACAGAAATATTAGAGTATTTTCTGTGACCGAGGTTATTGTATGTCTGGCTGTAATTTGTATATTTTTAGCCAGAAAAATATTTTACTGACTTTTAATCTGCTAGATTTTACTGATTTTCTAAATTAAATTAGCTTAGATTAAAAATCAGTAAAATATTTTTCTCACTGAAGAGGATTGAAATCAACTTTTGGTGGTTCCCTGAGAAGGCAACATTGCATACAGCCTAGTTCTGCTTCCTAAGTATGGTGGTCTGTATGGTACAGTACATAACATGCACACACACACATAATTATAGTTAAAGAAAATGTAGAAATGTAGGAATTGGTGCATTTAATTGTCACATGTTGCTTTATTATGTGACTTAATGAAGTGGATTTTCAAGAACGCCTTACAAACTTTCCAAATATTTTTCAATACAAAAAGTAGGTGTTTTGTATTTTTGAATACAAAAAGAGGACTTTATCACTGTTGTTTCTGATTGTTTTGTATGCTTTGACTGATAAATAAAAGTTAATTAAAAGGCTCGAGACCTTCATGTTCTGTCTTTCCCCATAGCTTTAGTATCTCCAGGTGAAGATACTTGCAGACAAAGATTTTACCAAGGTAGAACTGCTGGGAAAATTTGGTCACTTCATCTAATGCAATAGAGCTATTGCTCTTGGTGTTTCAGGAAGGACAATGAAACTCGAGTGTACTGGCATTTTTCAAATCAGACGCTTTTTCTCACTCTAGACAATGAGTATTCATTAGCAAGAGGGTGCTGAGCAAACACATAGTACAATAGTCCAGAAAGGTATTTGTAGTCCTAGATGATTTTTTAAAAAATTATTTTGGGACAGAGGTATCTCGAATTCTGTTTTCAGTCCCAAAGGCAAGCGTTCTTCCTGCTGTCAAGAAGAACATTCCTCCGCACAGCACAAGTGGCATAACAAGACTCATTTTAGTCTCAATTTAATTCCAAGGTAAAACTTGAAATGAGGTGGTAATGAACTTGAACTCACAGTTTTTATTGTCTCCTGCATGCTTATACAAGTGCTCAGACACAGTACAGGTATTTTCCAGACATGGTTCTGTTCTGGCAGTGTTTGTTTCTTGAGCAGATTGAAAACTGAAATTTTCTGCTTTGCGTGTTGTTACAGTTAATACAGAGAGAACATTTGGAATTGAGCTGTTAGATTTGAATCAGGTCTACCTAAATACAGACCCAAAAGACGAAAAGATAATCATTGTGAGTATCATGATGTGAGAATTCTAGGAAATAATGAGTTAGTAAGACAGAGACTGATCCTCTGAAACAGAATGGTCAAGTCAACTAAAACCATTTGGAAAGCAAACCTCATGAACGTGTTTCACAATCCCAGCTGTGCCACCCAGTGGGTACTGTGGTGGTAACAGCCGCCGGCCCTCTCAAATTCTTTGAATTTGGACGTGCATGTCTTGCCTTGTGTCTGTGCCACATATGTTTAATATACTCATTGACAATTGGCCTTTACCTGAAATGAAACTGGAGTAGCTCTAGGAAAGTCAAAGGAACTACACCAACAAATGCTGGCTGGGAATTTGCCATCAAAACGAGGTCTCTGGTGGGCCCTGTCCCATCCCCGTCTCAGAGCAACCGCACCAGCCGTATCGCAAGCACGAAAGGGAATACAGGACTTTATGATGCTGAGGTCCATCCTTTCTGCCCAGTCTGTTCTCCACTAACAGTCCATGCAATTAGTTAAATTGATAAGCATCCTCTCTCCATGCATTTGGCTTTTCTAGGCATGGATGCAGTTGACAAAACTTCCCAAGTGTGGCTTTCTGTAGTGTAGACTATAGCGCTCTCTAGAATAATATATAACCAGATGGACTAACAAGCCCACACTGGGCTAGCAGAAGTCAAAAGACCTTTTCCCAGACAGGACCAACACCTGCTATTAAGATGGGCTGCTTTATGCAAGTACCACCACTTTGTTATTACTGCATTACAAAATGCATTAAGCATCCAATTTCCTTTGTAAATGAAGCAATGTTTTACCTCAATAGCTAATTTTGAAGCTATCTGCAACTTAAAACACAGATGTTAAAACTCATGGAACTAAATGGACCCTCTCTGAATTGTCCTTGAACAGAGAAGTGGTCTTAGTAGGGCTTTTTTATTATAAAGGTTATTAAATGAAATACATATTTCAATGGAGAGGAAAAAGTCAAATAATCTTTTATGGCAAAAATAAAAACTTGCTATCCATACTCCATTGGGTATGGAATGCCAAAAGAGAAATAAAAAGACATTTAATCTTGTTGTGGAGCTTAATGTTCTGTACCGCAGTGTAACATAGCCCAAAACAGACAACTGCTTGCTCATAAATCTTTTCTTCTTTTTTTCTTCTTTTTCTTTTACTCACATTGCAGAGGAAAATCAAGACTGTTCTTTAAAAATAGTCCACAGTCAAGTAAGCTTGAAAGTTTGTTGTTAGCCATCATGTTTGACCATATTTATGGTGCTGGAAAGAAAATCTGAGTCTTGAGTGGTTCATTTTGTAAGTGATGCAGTGGTAGCGCAACTATGGGCTGGAGATTTTAAAGCTCTGTAAAGATGGGGGGAAAAAACCATTGGGCGATTAGCCATTGGAGATTTTTTTTCCAAAGCCCTTTGAATTCAGTGCAACACTCGTAATCAAGCTGTTTCTGTCATAAAACTTTAGATACCTATCTTATGAATGTCTAGGTTAACAATTCATGTTCCCAGTACACACTGTAGAAGATGGTTAACGGTCTGATTTAGGGGCTCTCAATCATCCTGTGGATTTTCTGTAGACATATGGGAAGCCTGGGCTACTAAATTTGGCCTGAAGACTTGCCACTCAGGATTAGGGAGTATACAGCATGTTCCCTGTGGAAGGATTGGGATCAGATCTTGGAGGCATATTTTGTAGTTACCCTACTAAACAGCTGGAGGTAAAATAAAGGTAGGGAGGCAAAACTTAGCATGCGGAAGATTTTTGCTGGCATCAGCACACCACCTGTTGTGTTTTAAACATAAATTTGGCACTCGACACCAATTTCTTTATTATTGTGAAGTCAGGGAAAGTAGAGGAAATTATCTGGGGGAAAAAAAAAAAAAAAGGAGGGGTGGAAGTAAAAAGTGCACTGTTAAATTGCTATTTAACCTGAAGCCACTGCAATATTTGGGCTGCTTCCTTTATTTATCTGCTTAGTTCATATGGTAAAATACCTACTGCAGGCTTTGCTATTTTGGGGGTAAAGGTCCACTTTTGTTAGTTTCCTTGTTTATATAGAAAGCAGTAGCCATTAAAGTGCCCTTATCCTAAATTGCTGTTTATATATATCGATGGCTAACTTTTTGACAACTCTTCTGGACACAAAGTTTTTTAGCTTACATAATTTTGGGAAGACTATGAACTCTGCAAATATTTAGCCATTTTAAGTAAATAGGGGGCTGGGAAGTGTTCCAAAATCTTTACCAGTGTTTTAGTAAATATTGTTCTAATTTTTCTACCATTGTGACTTTATACATTTACTTTTTTCAAAAGAACTTATTTGTAGCTGCTATTCCTTAGTAAAAATATGCAGCTGATCATTGGAATGAACGGGAGGGAGAGGAACCTTTCTAAATAAAATATCTCCTCTTCAGGGAAGCAAATGTTTGGTAGATGACTCTCTCCTTGCCCTCAGGTTGTCTGTTACTTCTTCAGATGTTAGTTATTCAGAACTCAAGAGAACATTATTGGGCCAATGTAAAACTCATTTTTTCACTGAAATTTCCATTAGCTGTGAGTAATTCCAGCTTAGGATGGATTATCATGTTTTAAATTTTCTACAGTATTCTGCATGTATTTCATTGCTGTGTACCATACCCAGGAAAATGTCATTTATTATTTCATGCACCAAAATGTTCCATCTGCATTGATGTACATACTCGTCTGACAGGTGCAATTGCTGGCCCGCACTCACATGCCTTTAGCTTTGTTTGAATCTTGTATCTGCCGTCCTTAAATACTCATGCAAAGAGCAAAACTGAACAAAAATAGCATAGGGCATTTCTGCTGCTTGTTTGCTTTAACAGCTTTAAGAGAGTAGGAAGGATATTATTAATCTTTTGGTCCATAAACAATGCCCAAGCCAACTCTGCCCCCTGTATGTATTAATGAGATAACAAGAGAAGCCTGTAGCTTGGCAGTGATAACTTTTAAAAATTACTTTTGCTGTTTAATTGCAGCGTTTGTGTTTTATTGATTGTATTTAAGCTGTCAGTAGCAGCGCATTAATAGCACATTACAGAATTTACTTTTAACTAACACAGAATAAAATACTAATAAAATGAGACAAGCATGATTCCAGCAGCCTTTGCATGTGTCGGCTGGGCTCCAGTGAGATGAAATGAAGCTGATTTAGTTTTTAGTAAAAGTTAATTGAAAGTAAAACTATGAGAATGGTTGAGATCTTTTAAGAAAGAATAATTGCATACCTGTTCACGTATATTTGCGTTCATGGCAGAGGATAATTTAACCGGTTTAAGTGTCTTGGTCTCTGCTGTGTTCTTACCGGTGCGGTCAATGCATGCTAAAAAGGGAAATTAAGTTACTAGAAGTCTGTAAGTGCTGTCCAACAGGCACAGAAATGCAGTATTAACCAAAAGACAAGGAGAGCAGCAGCCCCCTCAGACTAGAGTAGGTGGCTGCAGTTTTTCATAGCTCATTGGCCACAAGCAAGTGCTAGAGAGGGCTGTGAATGCCGACACATCTTGCCAGGCCTGGAAAGGCAGTGTCATTCCCGGTGAGGTCAGTGTGGTATACGTTGCAATGTAAGTGGAGGGCATTAGCGTTTATTAGAAATTAAAAGGGAAGCAGAATTCATAGAATCATAGAATGTTTTGGGTTGGAAGGGCCCGCTAGCGGTCATCTAGTCCAACCCCCCTGCAGTGAGCAGGGACACCATTACCCAGATCAGGTTGCTCAGAGCCCTGTCCAACCTGGTCTTGAATGTTTCCAGGGATGGGGCCTTCACCACCTCTCTGGGCAACCCGTTCCAGTGCTTCACCACCCTCATTGTAAAGAATTTTCTCCTTACATCTAATCTAAACCTGCCCTGTTTCAGCTTGAAACCATTACCCCTTGTCCTATCACCATTGTCCCTACTGGAAAGATTCTCCCCCTCTTTCCTATAGGCCCCCTTTATGTACTGAAAGGCCGCAATCAGGTCTCCCCGCAGCCTTCTCTTCTCCAGGCTGAACAGCCCCAGCTCTCTCAGCCTGTCCTCACAGCAGAGCTGCTCCAGCCCTCGGATCATTCTTGTAGCCTCCTCTGGCCCCGCTCCAACAGCTCCATGTCCTTCTTGTGCTGAGGGCTCCAGAGCTGGACGCAGTATTCCAGGTGAGGTCTCACCAGAGCAGAGTAGAGAGACAAAATCCCCTCCCTCGACCTGCTGGCCACGCTTCTCTTGATGCAGCCCAAGATACAGTTGGCCTTCTGGGCTGCCAGCGCACATTGCCGGCTCATGTCGAGCTTTTCATCAATCAGTACCCCCAAGTCCTTAAGGCTTGCCCTTGTAATGGAAATTTGGGAGGGTGAAGTGTTTCTTATCCAACAATATATGTGCTTTTTGGCTGCGCTGTAGATTTTTCTGTTTGACTACCTGGCCTCTGGCTCACAGTTATTTGAGCCAAATACTTTAAGCATGTGAAAAAGTCTTACTGATTTTCTTAGTGATGAAAGAAAAATATGACCATAAACATAAGGAATACCAGGATTAATGTCTCAGACTTGAATGGGCTGAGAACTGCATTCTTAGAGTGTGAAATAGGAGGTGCTGAAATTGCTCCCAGCACAATCTCATTCAGTGTTGTGTTTTAGGGACACTGAAGTTATTTCAAAAGGCAGGGTTTTTCTGGAAAATTGTTCAGTGTTTGTCTAAAGTGGGAGCACCATGAGATGATGTCTTACTGAAATGCTCCTTAAACCGTTTTCCTTCCAGCATAAAAAATAACCAGCATACATAATAGAGTAGAAAAGCTCACTGTAAACACAGATGACTCTCCACCATCTCAGCGAGGGAAGATTTATACCATCCTGCTACCTTCCGTGTTCCATCCTGGGGAAGAAAGGAAGGAAATACTCAAACATTGCTACTGGCTTCCTTCTTCAGAAGAAGAAAATAATAGACTATAGGTGGATAAGTTTTCCACAGAACACCCTCTTTTCCCCAGTTATAAGTATTTTTAAAATAGTATGCCTTCTGCTTATTTGTAAGTGATAATTACCAAAATTAGTGGAAAGTCCCACTGCTGTCCTGCTTTGCACTTCAGCATGCAGCTTGCTGCGGATGTGCTTGGGGACGTTCATTACATTCTCTATGCCAGAGACTCCAAAGTTGCAGATAGTTTTTGCAAGCTGCAGTTCCCAAGGCATTGTAGTGATAACTGGTGAGTTTCCTCACTAGTGATGGTGTATTTGAGAGAATACAGTCTGCAACACAGGAAAAAAAAGAAAAAAAAATTTTAAAATACAATATGGACTTGGTAGTTCAATCCAGGTCAAGAAGTAAATTAGCATTTTTTTCATCTGTCAGTGACTTACCTCATCATTAAGTGATACTGACAGTGTAGTGAACTCTTCTGGTTCCTGTTCAGGGAGTCCTGAACATAGTTCATAGAGCGTGTGCTGAGCACTGCATCTTTGATCTCTGGCAAACCGTGAATTACTATGACTGCACTCAGCCAAACCATGTTGCTCATTTCTTTGTAATAGTGAAAGGAAAATGTGGTATTGAGAGGAAGATATGCCCCCCCCATTACAATTTGTTTACTCCTTGCAACTAGCAAAGGTTTAGGGATGAGGAAGGCGAACACACTTTATTGAATCTTTTGCCTATAGTGATTGCAAATCTTCAAAAGGCCTTTTTTTCTGGAAATTGGAGGAGCAGAGATCTCTTTGCTCCCCCATCAGTGCTATGCTACAGTCTGTAGTACTAGCATATAGCGTATTCTAATATTAACTTTTTGTCATATTATGAAGGGAGCTGGAAGAGTATGTTTGGAACTTACTGAGAAACCTGCAGCAACATTTGACATAAAAGTTTCCATACAAATGTGAGTAGTGACAACAAGCAAAGAGAAAAAGCTTATAAAAATATACAAATATATTGTTTAAAAGGCTTCAGCTGTAGTCCTCCTCCTTGCTACCTGGGGAAGAAAAGTATTTCCTTCTGAGAATAGGTTCCCAAAAATTTTACCATCTTCTAAATAGATGCTAAAACAGAACAAGTGAAAACAGTCACATCGCTCTCTTAATTTCCCATCGAAAGGATTTGTTCTGCAAAGTTTCTACGTATTACCTATTACCAGAAAGGAGACCAAAAGCTTTCAAGACACTTCATAAGAGTTTCGGCCCAGCCCTGTCATTTGCTCTGAAAGACATGGATTTGGGGTTCAAATAGGATGTTGCTTGCATTTTATAAAACAGTTCTGAGTAAAATCAGCCTGCTAAAGAAAAGAGAAGGTGGTTTATAGATAGGACTGTTGAGGTGCTGTCTCCAGATTGCTATAGTCTGTATCCTGTGCATTTCTGGGGAGGTGGCTTTGGTTAATAGCCTAAGTAGGGGAGATTTCTCTGCTGCATTTAGTGCTCATGGTACCAGCACTTGTGCATCAGCTGAAATCAGGTTTGGGTGCATTTTTCGTGATCGAGGAATCAACACGTGCAGTAATTCCCCTCACATGAATATACCCACTATTGTGTGTGGTACTAGTGCTCAAAGAATGGTTGGGATCAGAGCAGTTCAGATCTCAAACTGTTAATGTGTAAAAAAAAAAAAAAAAATCAGTATGTGAAAGTAATTAATGAACTGACATTATTTACTTGAAATAGAAGAATAGTTTTCAGATCTTTCCTATGATTTATTTTATGACACATGCATTGTTTAATCCCATGAAGCGATTATGTGGATTGGTGTCATTAATCAGAGGCAGTCACATTCCTCCTTTAGTAAACTGAAATTGCAGGTATAAAACACAGTATTCAAATTTATACTCATTGCTCTTCAACACCGTCCTCACTTAAAATGACACAAATCACAAATGCAACATATTAAGTGATCATCAATTTACACCAACAGTTCTTTCTGACCTTAAGTTTGTCATCTGACCCATGGATTTGAACATTTAAAAATTAATGTCACGTTTTAAGCATCATTCTTCATGCGTGACTGTTTAGTTGTACAGCAAGTCTTTTCTGCCTCTTAAGTCAGCTTTGCCACTTGTCTTCACCATGGGGGAAAAAAGGCTAAAAAAATCTTTGCTGAAAGAAAAGGGATGATTCATGAAGATTTTTCATGGTCAATGGAAAGTATTTAAACCTGATTAGACATACGAAAGAGAATTTATCATGGGTTTATGTTTCACTGTGCTATGTGAGCTAAATGTATAATCACATCCTCGCTAAAACTCCCTTGCTGTGACAGAAACAGACTAGAAAGAAGTGTGACTCACTAGCCAATTACACCAGTGCCATAACCTTATGGAAGAGAAATGTCTTGTGTGTTCAGAACTTAGTTGAGGGATGTAGTCGTCATTGTTTCACACATCCTCAGATCACTAAGAAACCTGAGATCTGGCTTGCAGGTTGGTTGTGGTTTTCTGTTTGGCTGCTTTCCTGAACAGACATAGATCACGTTTGCTTTAATATCAGTTGCACATTGGATTGAATTTCAAACTTTGCAAAAGAAGTTTGTCAGGAAAGATTTTGCAATTTTGTCCCAAGAATTTCCCGTATATGTAATCCTAATACTTTATACAGGGGTGTCTAGGAAGATTATTAGAACTATATTTTTTAATAAAAAGAGAAACCTTTGTAGAATTTGTGTAATACTGCACAGCAGTATTGGTAAATAATAGACAGAAACGGCAAATCCTTTGCTTGGAGTATAATAGAGGTGAAAATCATGTTTCAAAAACCACTCGGCTGTCTTGACAGGTCGAGAAGAAACTCTCCTGCAGACCCATCACTTTCCAGTTCTGAAGCTAATCTCTCACACAGTTACCAGAATGACTTTGCAAGACTTGAAGCCTCTGTTCATACTTGTAAATTAAAAACCACTGGAGGATGTTTCTAGGACATGACCTTAGTGATTTTATTTATACAGTGAAATCATGAAATGTTTCCTGGCACAATTTTGGCAGCTTTTAGCACTCTCCTAGGTGGTTCCTGGGTAGTTTTGGAGTTGGCACAACCAAGGGGCTGTTCCCATGTCGTGGCTTCAGGTCAGCAATCTCTTTTGGCAGGTAAGAGGATGTAGGCACGTAATGTGAACTTGGATTTGGTACTCAGCTGCAGCAGCAGTGAACTGCCGAGGGTGGGTTTAAACTGCTAATGTAGGTGTCTTAAAAGCAGCAGTGAGGGAAATGGGCTGTGATTCTAACTGGAATGTTTTGTTTATTTTTATTACTGTATTTTCACTGTTTAAATTTTTTAAATGTTACTTACCCCATAGTTACTCTTCAGTGTTGGGGAAAAAAATGTTCTTGCAGGCATTCTATATCAGTCATTAAGGAAAATATTAATTCTTCTGCAATCAGCAGAGATTTCTGAAGTGCTGGGATTAACATGTATATTATCTGTATATTATCAAATAGCATATGGTTTGTGCATATTAGATATAAAGCTTGAAGCTGTCCTTTCATCTGTTCTTTGGAGTTAATGGTATATAAAAAGTAAACAAGGACAAACAGTAGGGGTTTTACTCTGTAATGAGCCAACAATTTGGGGACAGAATTGACCAAACCGGACATCTTTCTGTTTTTCAGATCTGTCTGAAATGCTGTCTAAAGAAACTAAAAATGTTTAACCTAACATTTAATTTTTCAACATTTTTTTCCTCTCACTTTCTCTAATGTAGGCCAATACTGAAACAAAAATTGCATTCATAAACAAGTCGTCAAAATATTTCTCTTACTTTCCCCCTTCTTGGGCCGAAACTGTCATGAATAGACCTGTCTGATATCACGAATAGACCTCAGTTCACCTGCATTGTATTTTCAGGATATTTTTTATATGCCAAAGAATAATTGAGCTTTAGCTATATTCTCTAATTTTGGTAAATAACAAAATACCTAACTTGGGAACTGTTTTTATAGCAGAAGAAATGTGAGCAACTGTGTAAATTGAATTTTGACTTCACCAGTCTTTCCAAAGAATCCCTGTCTGTCACTGGGATCCCATAAAACACTAGGGTTTTCCTGGATGTGGTTGTGTGCATGGAGACCAAGTGTCTCCTTGCCTCTTATTAAGTATTACTGCAAGACAGTGCATTGATTAATCTGTTGCTCTTTGCTGTTTAAAATCTGTACTGTGGCCATAGCTGAGCCTCCAGTGCCCTGCTGTTTCATTCAAAATGGAATATTTTGGTCTAGACAGACAGAGAACCCATAGTAGCAGTGATATAGTTTTGAGTGAAAAAAACCCCTGAATTACTGTATATGAGCTGTTTTTCAAGATCTAGGTGTCATGTCATCATGACTACATCATGATTCTGCTGCTTGCTCAAACTCAGTGGACATGTCTCATGTTATATGAAGTGCTTTCCTTTTTATTTCCTAAATAAAGACATTAGAAAAGTAATGTGTTGTAACAAAATAAGCAAGAGAAGAAGGGAGTAGGGAAATAGAGGATTATGGCAAAATCAAAAAGAATAGGGGAAAAAAGTTGCAGCACAAAAGGTAAAACAAGAAGAGAGGGAGTTAGAATGACAATTTGATAAACAAATTGGAATGTATTGTTGGTGTATGTTTAAATAGCAGCTGTCTCCAAATCACTGACTGAATTCATCAGTATTCTTAGGTATAAAACTGCTCTTCAATTTCAGTAACGCTAGTTGTTTATTTTGAATCAGAGTAGAGATTATAGGATCACATAAGCAGCAAAAATTGATTTCTATCATCTTTTACTTTAATAATGTCTACATTTGAGGAAAAAAAAAAGTTATTGACAACAATATGCATCAGAAAAATAATTACTGTAAAGACTGTTGATACGTAAAATGTCTTTGATGGTTCCCTTCCTGTATCTTCCATTTTAAAAGAAGGCAGAAACATTTTTTATGTTTTGCAAATTGTTGGAGGTTACATTGTATCAGCAATATAGAGGGTTGCTGCCCAATATTCCTTTATATGTTTTGTCTGAGTTCTTCTCTGATTCAGCAATCCTCTGGGATTGGGCTGAGATATATTTATTTCCTTCTGAATCAAGTTTTATTCCTCCAGATGTTATGGTGCAGCATCTTCATAATGGCTAGAAGATGTTCACAAGGATCTCGTCTTTCTCCTTTGAAAAAGTTAAGGCTACCTTCTAGAACTGTAGTGCTGTGTGTTGAAACAGTTGATTTTTCTCTGGAGCATTTCAGTTAATCACAGTAACATGTACACTGTAGAAATTAAGCTGCTTTCACTCCAAAAAGCAGATGGCACTCTGTTCAAAATCTTTGAGAGGGCTGAAGCACTCTTTCGAGAAGCTGCTTCTTAAAAGTTCTGGATTGTGATAAATAAAAAAGGTAAGTAGGCAAAATTGTGTAAGATCGAGAGCTGTTAGCTGTCCCTTCTATTTGAAGAAACATCTTTGCTGCTGTTGTTGGAAGGGATTAAAGAGAAGCATCTCACTTTTGCCATTTTTCTGTGTCAGCACTGGAGTTTGACAAGAAAAACCTGGAAGGCTCAGAAACTGCTTGCTTGAGTCTGCAAAAAGGAAAATTCCCCCAAAGTACGTGTGCTGTAAGACATGAATTCAGACTGAAGTCAGTGCTAGCACAGGGGATCCTTGTGTTGTTAGAAAGCTGCCAATCTGCTCTACCTGAAGCACTGCTTTAGGACAATTTACCATTTCCTGTCTCATTAGTAGCGGGAGCTGGAAAAGTTCTAACAAGAGAAGCATATAGCCCAAAGCATTAAAATACACCTCCTCCAAGAACCTTGCACAGGGATGGCTGAGCAGTGTGACTGACAATCAGGCACCAGAATGGGCCCTCCTAATCTGTGCTTGACTTTATAAGGACTCTTGAGAGGCTTCTGTTTTCCTCACGCCGTTTTCATTCTCTGCTCCACTGCTTAGAGGTTCAAATAATTTATCATCTGAATTAAAAGGCAACAGAAGACACCCGCTGTTTTGCCTTTGTCTCATTTGATCGGCATGCAACATTATCCCAACAGGAGTTTAAGATGATAAAACACCGAGTGAAATAGAAGGCAAACTGAAATGTTTATATCCTCATTAAACTTACAGCACCCTTGGCTGTTATATTCATGCTATGTTGTAAGCCTCAAATGAACAATTTGAGAGTAAATGAATAGAAATAGTTCTATAGGTTAGAGATGTGCTCGTGACCCCAGATGTTATGAATTTAGTAGCTTTCACTGTTCCTCAAAATTGTGTGTGTGCATGAAATACAAATTTGCTGGATATTTTGGGAGTCATCTTCTTTCCCTTTTGGTGTGAGTTCAGAGCTCTTAAGAGTATGGTTTGTGATGGAGAGAGCATCCAAAGCTGTGGCTACACCATCATGCCATAGTAAGGTCAGATATCACTCTCTTCTGGTTGTGCTGAGTGTTGGTCAGAAGCCAAAGAAATCCAGCTGACACGGCACCACTTGGATTCAGGCTGTTGGCAGTAAAGCTCCTACAAGTTTTGATGAGCCAGGGGAAGCAGTGTTGTCACACTGTTGACAGCTGAGTGTAGGGCCTCGCTTTGTTTAACTAGATACATTAGTCACTGCAGAGAACACTTTAAGATGTGTTAGAAGACATTGTCACTACAATGCATTGAAAAGTATTCGCAGAGCTCAGCGAGGCATCTGACCGTGATCAAATATTCCTCTTAAATTCAAAGCATGCTTAGGTATTCTGCTCAGCCTGTTCTTAGGTAGCTAATAATGGAGTTGGATCCTCTTGCTCTATTTTGAATATGTCTTATTGAATCATGCGCGGAATGATGTGACTAATTTCTGGAACAGAGGTCCCTGTGCATCAGCTGTTCTGTGGTTTTCCTGGGGGGAAGATAGGACTTTTTATGTTGAAAGACGCTGATCATTCTTTTCAGCATATCAAAGAACAAATGTACTGTAGGCTTTTCTATTGAAAAAAAAAAAGAACAAATGGCTTTTATCTGTATTTCCATCATTACATCTGCATAAATCTCACTGATGCTAATGGGACTTGTAGCAACATAGATAAAAGACAGTCACGCTGTCAATGAGAGATGGAGCAAAACAGAACAGGGCCCGCCACAGAAGTAGGAGGGCTCGTCCCCATAGGGGCAACCTGCAAGCGTGTAACTCAGCCTTCTGAGAATCAGCTATTGGCATGCAGAGCTGAGGCTCTCCAGAATGAAGTACCTGGCAGTGGCTAATGCAGGGGCTGTGCAAACTTAACTGAACACTGAACTTTGTTGCTGCCTAGATGGATCTTTACAGGGGAAAAAAAAAAAAAAGAGTTCGATCTCTGCATCTGCTGGGCTGTAGGTGCACATAGGAAGTCTGTGATGGAAGACACCCAGAAGAACAGCCCAGAAGCACCCAGACTCTGTGATTGGGAAGGAAGAGATGGCCCTATGTGGGCTGAGCTAGAGCTTTCAATCGTGGGCATAATGAGGGTAAGCTGAAACCAGCAGGCTCACCTCAAAGAGTAGAAAAGGGGTGAGGGGACAGTGCAAAAGGGTCAAAGAGACAGATTTTTGGGATGCTGTAAAGACTAAGAAAGGAAAAAGAAAAACAGCAAGCCACGTTTTTAAAAGTATTTAAATGAGAAAATAAAGAGCAATACATCGTGTCCTCACATCTCATCACAAGTGGTAACATTATCACTCTGAGCAGAAGGGGAAGGAAGTTCTGGGGGTGGACCCTAGGATAAAGACGTTAACTGGAGTGGTCTGATACAGAAGGCAGAATTATTTATTGCAGTGTAAGCCACGGTGTTGACAGTCAGCGCAACATAGTTAGCTTTGTGCCTTGACAGTTTCTGAGCAGATTTTGTCTAAAATAGTTTGAGTTCTGTCCACAGATCCTTAAAAACTGTAGACCAAAAGCAGGACACACTGACACCAGCAACTGCTTTGACCTAGATTCCAATATTAGGGATTTTAATTTTTATCTTTTATTTTGCTATTTAAAATAGTATGGGTTGTCCTCTTTATTAGGGTAATATACAGATTGAATGGTCAAAACAAAGAAAGAAATTAAGAACCATAATGGAAGGCTTCTTTAAAAGGAAAATGCTGCAAGGAAAGGTTTTGCTCAGCCTAGGATCCCACCCGAATGCAGTTCTTGCACCTCTCTTGCTGGCCACGCTCAAGAAACTCAGCATGGCCTTTTAACACACAAGTCAGAAAGGTAGGCTTTTCTGTAAGATGAAGTGATATTAGAGCTGTACCCATCTCATTTTACCTGGGGCTGTGTGATATAACCATTACTGTCCCACAGTCTCGTTATGGTCTGCCAGCATTCTCTTTCTTGAAAAAACGGCATGCTAGGGACATGTGCTTCTGAAAAAGCACTATGTTGTAATCTGATATATTTGGATATTCTTAAGTCCACAGAGAAAAATGGCAAGTTATCTTTTCATTCCAGAATATTCATAGTAAATAGAAAAATAAAAATCTTACCAGTCCTTATTGCCCAAAGGAAGTCCATAAATAGGACTCCTGAGCGTATGCAAATGAGGTTAAGTTCCGAGAGACTGAAGAAGTATAGTTGAAGTATGCACAATTCTACTTGTAGAGAAGCTATCCAGACTACAATAGAAAAGATTGGCAATTATTTGAAGGTGTCTTTGCTGCTTTGGTAGGAAAGTGACTGCGCAACTTAACAGGGATTCAGTAGGACTTCACTGTGAGCAGACCAGTTCCTAGCTGAGTTGACTGTACGAGGTAATTTTCTTACAGGAATGTAGATGTGAGTCTTTAAATAAAAAGAACTGCTATTGACTTCAAAACTGAATCACCAGCACTGATGATTTTTTTTAAAAAAGTCAATTTACCGTCATTTAAAACTGTTTTAGAATAGTTGTTAATTCTCTCAAAAAAAGACTACGTGCTCTTTCTATTTCTGCCTATATATTTCCTAATAGCTAGCAAAGCAGGACTGGAAAGCCTGTGAACACCATGGAGACACTATTTTGTCAGTGTTGCATTGTGACATTTGTGTGATATTTTTTCCTTTGCTTCTTTAACTTTTTTTTTTTTTTTTTGCTTTTTCTCATTTCTGTTCGGTGTGTGTGTTCATTTTAGTGATAGTATAGTTAATCTCTTAAGTTATTTAATGATAACTTGTGAGCTCTACTCCGAGGCACCTGGCAGGCTTAATAACCTTAGCCGCCTAGTCATCCTGCTTCCTGTGTCAGTTCTAGAACGCAATAAATATATTGGAAGTACTTAGCATAAATCTATTTCATCGAAATGGCTATATAGTTTCACTTTGTCAAAATAGCTACCTGTTGGCTTTCCTTGCTGTTTAAATGCTGTTCTATTTGTTCCTAACTTCCCCTGTTTAACAGCAGACAAACCCAGGGAGCACTGAATGAATCGGATGATCCTGAAACAGGCTGTCTAACTGATAACAAGCCAACTTCTCGACACTTCTATCCTGTCGCCTTGCTGCTTGTCAGCTCACACTTGCTGGTTGTGTGGCTTATTTTAAGTCTTGCTTTGCTATTAGCCAAATATCAATAAACTTCACTTGTGTTCCTTTCTTTTCTACAAACAGCAACAAATTAACTTTAGAAAAAGGAATCATGCTGTAATATTTCTACTATCTCAGACCCCAAGGATTCGTCTTTAAGATACAAATGTCTGAAATGTACCATGTTTTCGTTAAATTTTTCTGAACTCTAAGAAGTATACTATGCATTGAGTGAGTTGGTTTGCTCTTTCTGTTCATGGTAAAGCTTTCCCACTGTAATTAGCTCAAAGAAAGCCCACTTACAATGCTGTCACTATACACAAGGTGTGGAATCCTGAATGCTTGAACCCCTCTTTCCAGAGTAGTCTGACAAAAAAAAATTAAAAATGAATTTGCACAACACAAACTAATCCCTAGACAAATATTACAGGGTGGTGGTTTGTGAGACTTGACTTTCATTGTGGTGTTTTCACTGTTATTTGCGGATGGGATCTGTTTTGTTTAACAAATGATTATTACTTTGCTACAACTAACCCTTTTCTGTCAAGTAACTACATAGAATAGAGTAAGTTCTGTTTTGTAATTAAATTATCCTGTTTGTAATTGTTGCTTTAGTTGCTTTTGCTTTCAAGACACTTTTATATTCTTTTTAACAAAGTCCTGTTTATGTCTTGATGCACCACTTTGGCACTTGTGACTTTTGTACTGTATGTGAACAAACATCCTTCCTTTATAAAGCAAGAGAGTTGGATTGGGCTGTTTGAAAAGCCATTCTTTTTTTTTTTCTTTTTTTTTTTTTTTTTTTTTTTTTGCAAAGCTGAACATACGGGAAGTGAAGCAGAGATGAAACTTTCCTTCACAAGTCTCTAGGGCCAGACTTAATAAAATGCCTTATTCCTAGAATGCGCATTTTTAGGGCAATGTGTACTCTCACATATATAGTAATCAATTTGAAAAAAAGTATGAGAAGGTTTAAAAGGCAAATATATTTCTGGAATTAGAACAAAATGTATCATTAAAGTATTTAATTTTTTTTACTAAACTTTAAACCTCAAGGGCAAATATATTATGGGAAAAAAAACTTATCATCTATTTCTGAGGGCAATAACTGTACTGGGCCTGGCCTTGGATTTAATTTTGTAAGATGTATCATCACTTGTGGAAAACAAAAATGTAGAGTTGAATCTTTGTTATTTTTACTTCAACTGTTGCTGAAACTCTGCAATGAACAAATAAAGCATATTTATTTATTCTGTGTTTCATGAAGTTGTGCTTTTTCCCCCTTTCACTAGAGAAGGATGCCGCATAGAGAATGTACTGAAGAATGTCAAATGCAGAAAGTATGCATTCAACATGATACAGCTGATGGCTTTCCCAAAGTACTACAGACCTCCAGAAGGGACATATGGAAAAGCTGACACCTAAGTTTAACAAAAACGTAATCAGGAACATACATCACGCTAATTAGTGAATATAAAAATTGCTGTTAATGACTTATTAATTGGGAATGTGTAACCAGTTGAGGTGTTATTTTTATCAGGTTTTATCATTTTACATTGAAATAATTCCAGTTAGTTGTTATGAAATAAAATATCATGAAAAAGCGATGGACTGAATATTCTCAAAACCAAATATATTCAACTTTTCTTTGTGAAGTTGAAGTTTAGTATGACTCGTAAATCAGCTGGGATTAGGTTTTTGGGTAGTTTGATCGAAGATTAAAAAGGGAAATGTTGTTTCCTATAGGAACTGAGATTAGCAGTCTGGAAGGTGGCATTCTGACTCAGAACCAAAACCTGAGATTTGATTTGAGGGATCTCTTACTGCTGGAAATAGTGTTTTCTGGAACCAGCAAGACCACCAAGGTTTTGCTCACTAGTGATCAAATCCTTCACAGGATTTTTCATAAACAGTGTTTATGAAATATATTGATCTTAATACCCGGTCTAAATGTAATTTTGGTATTTACATTTAGCTTCTTTACATAAGCATGGTGACTTCATAATATGTTTTTAGTAATTAGAGCACATAATATAAGCAATTCCATTCTGGCTCTTTGCAGTTCATTTGGATGTGTCGTTCTTGGCTTTCTGTACAACAGCCAAATACCACTTGTTTCACTTTCACATAAATCACATTGAAGTCAGGGGGATTAATTCTTTAAGTAAGGTGATCTAATTTGACCTTTCATGTTCCTGTTTACTGTAAACCTTTACAACTAAATTTTCCTTAGTGGTAGGGAAAAAGAGTTGTGTATACAAGAGTTAATGTATCTATAGGCTATAAAAACATGTATGTTTTTACAGAGCCTAAGACAAACGTTAGAATTATGAGTAACCTGGTGTATTAGGACTAGTTAGCCACTGCAGCTGATTTATATCAAATTTATAATGCTGCATGTAGACACTCCAGGGCGAAGAACTATCAGCTTTAAAAATGAATGTCAATGCTTCTGCCAGCTTGTATTAGCCCTCAAATTTGTCTTGCAAAAAACTTTTGTGCTTTCTAATTTTATCTATTTATTGCCTTCTCTGCCTCCCAGAGAAATACAATTTAAAAACCCCAAGTATTCAGTGGTTACTGACCTTTATGTAATGCATTCATTCTGAGGAAAAAAAAAAATCTCTAGAGCAGAAGTGTGAGAATTTTATCCCAATGAAACTTCTCTGGGAATTTGGGCATCTGTAGGAAATTGTCATTGCCATGGATAAAGAAGTTAATGTTTGCTTGCTTCCATGGAAGTCAAAGAAATCTTGGTGCACCATGAGTTATAATTTGTTCTTTTTATTCCACTAATGCCCATTACTGGGTATAAATCTGTAACTATACTGATAAAAATACATATTTAAGAGCCTGTTCCTGCAAACTCTGGTTGGGTGATTACATGGAAATGATCTATCATGTGAATAAAATTAAACCCATCTTGTATATTAGCAAGATCAGGCTTTGGGACATGTAGGCGACCATCAGGAAGAGATCCTCGTTCCAGTATTCATTGACTTCAGTGAAGCCGGGCGTTCACCTATACAATATATTTACCCTAACTAATTGGAACTTTTTTCAAATTAAAGTAGGTCATTTAAATAGTGTTTTCGTGCATTTGTTGTTTATTTGTATTGTATAATGTGCTATCATGAATGACGACTTTGTTCTTCTGGAATGTATTACTTCAACACTAGATGTCAGAGGAGTTGGCGTTGCATCATAGATAAGCTCAGGCAGAGGAGAATACAATGCCTTGATTTTTTTCCTGTCATGTACCAGTAGAAGTAAGCAAGACTCACTGGGTAGGTGGACGTGTGCAGAAATTGGTGTTTGGGTGTTTAACTATTACATAGCTGATCTGTACAAAATTTGTTTGTGGATTTATGGAACATAAATCTTCCTAGGACAGTAATGTTTTGTTGTGTCAGACTGTCGCACTAGCCCTCACAGTCTACCATGTTTATTATTACCTTAAAAAAAAAAAAATTACATGTACAGTTTAAAAATAGTGGTAAATTCCTCATGGACCTCAGAAATAATCCCACAGACGTACAATAGTGAATGCTGGCCTTCCTACAGTAATTCTGAAACAATCTGTAAAAGTCTGTGTGGGGATAGTATTCACTAATATGGGTGCTACAGGTTCCTATAGTTCTTTATCTCAGTCCCATGGACATTCTGTCAAGTTCAAAATATGAACTTCTATAGCATTCCTTCTTATCAGGAAAATAGTCTTGCAAAATCTCACCCTTCAGCATTTTAATTCCACTTAGGTTCTAAATTGCGGTTGTGACTGTCATGCTACCTTTATATTTGTTTTCCACATTGAAGCCATGTGTTTGGAGGGGAAAAAAAGGCATTGGATTATTGTCCTTTTTGTTCTAACTACTCCCAGTTTGTTCTTGTGAAATTAGATAATCTGTTATTTGTTAAAGATAATTGAGGGGGAGCAAACCCCACATTGGTGTGCTGCAGCGAAATTTCATTGGGCTTGGGCCATTACAGAAGAGAAGGTTGGGGTTTGTGCTAAATAAGGTTAAACTTTTTCATGACAGTTTTTTGATTGGAGCATCTTTTTGTAGGTCACAAGACCCTTGTAAAATTTGCTGACACCGTTCCAAGTGTCCTTGAAGAGCCTTGTTGCTTCAGTACTGAAACAGGCTCAAATGCTTCCTTGGATGGTCATTGCCTGCTGTGGGCTACTCACTCCAAACAGGCGCAAAGGCTGTGTCATCAAAATCGAGTTGTCAGCTAAGCATGGATTCAAAACTAGTGGTTTTTCTGGTTTGCCTTTTATGAAGAAACAGAGGGGATTTTGCTGCAGGTTGATAGTTAATGTTACTTGGAGTACATTCACTCTTTGTAGAGGCCACTTCAAGCACTGTGCATTGCTTGAGTGCCTAACAGAGGAGTGAAATCATCCTTGAGGTCTTGCACGTATCCTTGTTAGCTCACTGTGAATATCAGAAGACTTCAAATTACACAAATTAATTTTTATGAACAAGCTGCATTTGTTTTGCAAAGGGTTAAGGTAAACATACTGATCTTGGTGGCAGATTCACAGAAAATGTTCCATATCTGCTCTCTTAAACCTCTTAAGGTATGAAATAATCTGCTTTGAGGGGAGGGCAGTTCTCAAGGGCTAGAAGATGAACATTCAAAAATATATCTGGCATCGAAAGCCAACTCCTGTCTTACTCACGGAAGATATTATTTGTAGAAATAAGATCTGCCTCAAGGAATCCTAAAATAAGGGCTTCTAGCTTTGAATATTTGTACAATGCGTTACACGCCTTTATGGGGGTTTTGTAGCACAGCCTAGTGTCTAAATAGAGACCTAGTATAAAATCCTTAAACAAATAAGGAATGGAAAATTAAAGTAATTCTTTCTCAGAGATGATTGTAATACTGTTATAATACATAACATGCATAGGCCTGACATTATTAAGCATTCAGGTCTTTTTTTCTGACGTCTTCTTTTGGGGAATTTAAAAGATATTCTTAATGTTTATACTTTGGCTTTTATGGAGCAATTAGGAAACAAAAATTTTATTACGTTATCTAATTTTTGTCTATGTAAAGCTGTGTATTTTGATGGAATACTAAAAATGTATGTGTTATAAAGAAAAAATAATTTAGGAGGACAGCTGAAACAAAGTATTATTTGAGAAAGAGCCTTAATGAAGTCCTTTGCAATGTTAGTTTTTGTACTGTCTGAATTTTGTCATTACCTAAGTGAAATAAGGAAATTAGCAAACACTTTCTGTGACTAAATCAATCAATCCTGATGCAAATTCACTTATTTTCAGTGAAATAAAATGTAATGGTATTCTAAATCATCACTCTTAGGTGTAAAGAAGTGCAACATATCATTTTGAAGCCCCCTGCGTAAAATGCCTATTATAAGCCTTAGAAAATAAGCTTATTTTTATTTCTGGTTTAAACACAAGTTTCAGAAAATCCTATGGTCCACTTAGAAAAATCAGAAAATGCACCAAACATCACTTGGTGTAATAAAGAAAGAAATTGCATGAAAAACTATGCAGCAATATTACTTGCGTGAATTAATGTTTGTAATCAGTTAACACTCTTAAAAGTACATTGTGTCAGTTGGCTATGTTGTAAAGTTGAAACTATTGATATCTATATTTATGCTTTTTTATTGTAAAGAAATGTGCTGTACAGGTAATGCCATGAGATGTGAATTTGAATCTTGCTTTTCACTTATTTGCAGCTTAAGAGATGACGTTTACAATCAAAGAACTTTAAAATAATTTACTGTTCTTCAAAATGCAGACTTACCTTGTAAATTGCATGTTTTTTTAAAAAAATCACACTAGTGCTTTAAAAAAGAAAAACAACACAAAAAAAACCAAACCAACCAACCCCCCTCCCAAAAAAAAAAAAAAACAAAAAAAACCCAACAAACAAACAAACAAAAAAAACAAAACGCAAAAAACAAACTTCAGTTTTCCCAGGCTTCATCCTCTAGAACCATTTTTCCCTTAGTCACGCAACACGTCGACTGTTGTGTTGCCAGAGCATTCAGCTTGCATTCTGCAGCACTGATTTTTTTGCTCTTTCTCTCATAGCATCTACTGAATAAGTAATATAACAATGAATTTCAGCATGATACTTATGATCTAAAATTAAAAACTTGCATTTGCTCAAATAAACGTGAAACTTAATACTTCAAAATAAATAAAATAGAAGACTTGTGAACCAATGTATCTGTATTCCAGAGCGCTGAAACAGAAGGTACAGGATTTGTGTGCTGACTGGGAGAAAGAGTTACGGTAGAAATCTGACCAAGTAATAGAGTTTGCTGAATCTGTGGGGTTTGGAGCAGTGAGATCTTGACCGTACTGCTTTTGCTTAGACCTCCAACTGTTGGCAGCGGTGTTTCATACTCTTTCTATGCATGCAAAGTACTTTAAAAGTTTTCAGCACTTCCATTTTGTTTATGAATGGTCTGACTGAGATTTTTAAAATCCCACATTACTTTGGTACTTGTTTTCATTTTGTGTAGCCATTCCTCATAATGTTCTTGTCTCGCACTCTGGAGGACATGGGGCTCTGTACAAGTAGCATTAACAGGACTTCAGTCCGTGGTGTGCAGGGGTGTGTGTGTTCAGAGAAATGAAGCACAAGTATAGCAATTAGACTCTTTATATTGCCGATTTTTGCATTTTTGTTTCATTGCTGTCTGTAAGCCATGTCCATTGTACACCGTGTGTATATTTTTATTTAAATAAATGTGATGTTTATTTTTTATGTTTCTGACTTTTTTGTTTGTTATTCATTTTTTCATTTTCATTATGGTGGTGTCACCCAGAGGGCAGATCGTGCGTGGTGCCGAGAGTGGGTTCCCTCCTAAAGGACTCGGTGGAGGCCCACCTACATCATCACTGCTAGGAACGAGTATTTAAGAAAAGCACGATACAACAGTAAAAAGCCTGCAATGGCCATAAATTAATTGTTCCTAGTCTTACTACAGCTTTCATCTCAGAACCAGGTGGGTCCTGCATTTTCTAATTAAAAACAAACAAAATGTTCACATACCTGTAAAAAAAAAAAAAACCCTTTCACTTAACTATTGGTCTGTAGAGAGTTATTCGGCAAAACAGAGGTGGAATCAGCATCTTTCATGATGAAGACTGTTAAAAAGGTGATGTGACATGCTTTGGCTGGTATTTTTGTCTTTACCATCTTAATACTGGATTCTAGATCTTGAGAAATAAGTAAGGATTGCATCTGTTTGGGGTTTTTTTGAGCTGTTGTTGGTAACTAGATTTATTATATGATCTGTCATCACAATAAAAGGTAAGTTCTCCATGATTGACTGAAATGTAGCAAATAGACCTTCTTTTGGATATATGATAAAATGTCTCACCTTCTATATTATTAGTACTATGATTAGAAGCTTGTTGTATAATTTACTTTCCCTGTTTATATGTTAGTATTTTTATTTGTTTTACTGTAGTAAATTCAGTGAGATGTTAATTACCTGCAAGATTCTTGATAATCTTTAGAAAGCAGTAGGCACTAATGATTATTATGGTAATAAGTTACAAATCTGTTAGTATTCAGCCTAGAAATTTTGTCTCTTACTAATAAAAGTGACAGTCTTTAAAAAATGCTTTGTCTCATTTCGCATGCTTACTGATTTTAGCTTCTATGTCAACTGGGAACTGCTTTTTTCTCATGACAGTGTGAGAGAGAAAAGGAGAAAAACTGTGATGAGATGATAGAGTAGTATGATAGTAAAAATATGTTTTCACCAGTTCCCCTTCCAAAGTTACCTTAGGGCATGTTTGAGTTAGAATTATGACGTGATGTTTCTGAACCATGGTCTGCAGCAATCTGCACTGGGCCGTCGGTTGTTGGCACTGAGAATTTACGTACAGAAATCCTGCTTCTGCTAGGCAGGACAGTGGGAGCTCTGCTGTGTACTTTAGTGTTGAGTCTCGTGTGGATCTCAGCCATTAGTAGTGCTGTGACAACTGTTGTTAATGGAATTAAGGGCAATAAGGTTCTAGATGCTAACTGGACTGGGCTCTGCTTGCTTTGCCCAAATAAACAGACCCTATGCATTTCTGCATAGGTTGTTCAAGTACGGTCCTAACCCAGCACATAAATGAGAATTATATTTGCTCTGCTGCAGAAAAGATTTTTGGCATTGTGAGTGGAGATGATGTAAACAGCTTCTAAATACACTGGGATAAGTTGAATTCAAAGAGTACCTGAGATTGTCTTAATGTGTGTATATATGTGTATACACATGCATATTATATATTCGCTTACATATTTTTGATATACTATAAGATGGGGAAAGGCAGTTAATTAAGATCAATTAAACATTTGAACTTACTACATTTCTAGCAGTTGAATACAGTTTTGCCCTTGGAAGTGTTGCACAAAGGCTCACATGAGCAAAGCTTTAGCGGGACCTGTAGTATGCCTAGTGGCATACATTGACTCCAACAGTAAAAGTTACTTCTGGGGGAAAAAACAGAAGGAGATAGAGAAGAAGGAAAGGGAAGATGTTTCCCAGCGGCTCTCAGTGGGGTGTGTTTCCCAGACCAAGTCTGCCATTCCTGCCAGCAGCTGTCAGAGCTCAAGCCTTGGCTGGTTGTTCGTGCTTGTAACACTGTCGGCACTGACCAAGGCTTTGCGCACGTGTGTCTTTGGGTCTGTAATGAAAACCAAAGGCTACAACCAAGGGGCAGGAAGAGAAGGAAGGAAGGAAGGAGTGAATTCTGTGCCGGTGGCAATCAGTTCCCTAAGAGCCTACTGTAACAATACCCAGCTGCAGGTGGAAGGCTGCGAGAATAACAGCTTAAGAACAAAGGAAAAATACTGCCATGTGTGTTTTATCTTTCCCCAGCAAAGTGCACATTGATACATTTTTCATGCAAGAATAATTTGTGATTGCTGTAATTTACAGGACAAAGCAGTTTAAATGTTGACTTGAATAGAATTAGAACAACTGTCATACATAAGCACTGATTGCCACAGCAGAATTCACCCCTTGGGTGATATCACTCCTTAGAGATTTTCTTTCAGTGTAAAGCTTAATGTATTTTGAAACAGTGAAAAGTTTAAGATCCGATCCTGAAGTCATTATTCACAAGTGAAGAATCAAATGGGGCACTTCAGGCAAGAAACTAATTCCAAGGATCAGATTTTGAGAGAGGATTCAGAAGTATTCACATTCCTGGACTGTATTTCAGAACTGTGAATGGCAAAAGTGTTTTGTTCGTATAAGACCCTGTTACAAGAAGAGTTTGTTCATGGCTGTGGACTCCGAATGCTCTTCTGGTATGCATAAAGGTTGATGGCAGTTTCCTGTAAATGATTATAATAAATAGTTAACTCTCTAATGAACTTGTACACAGGAGCAAATACATGCCTTTATCATGGTCTCTTTAGAAGGCACATGTGCAGTAAAATATTAAAAAGCATCTGAATGAGATCTGGTTTTGTTAGTGAGACATAGGTTTGCAACCTGTTTGGGCGCTTATCAAAGGAAAAAACACATTGCATAAATAAGAGTTTAATTCTGTTTTCCCTGGGGCTGCTTAAATCGGGGTAGGGTAAATGAAGGTAGATTCTCAATGTTTTCTATTTGAATTTAGTTTCTCTCTCATATGATGGGTGGTAAGGGAAGGTCTAGAGAAGCACAAGTTAATGAAATATCCTAGTTCAGCTCTAAGTATATTTCAAACAAGACCAGAATATCAGGAAATAGTGACAAAGGATGTGTCAGAAGGATATTCATAATTTGGATAATCTGATTTACTTCTGTTTCCAGATGGAGACGTAAAGACTTTGGGACAAAGATGAGACTGATGTTCATGTGTGACATACACATGACTGGTCTTTAGCAGGCAAATTCTGCTGCCTGATCTGTAATATGGCAGTGCCCTCAACCAGGCTCAACTGGGGCTCAGTAATTCCAAAAGAAACTTCTCGTAAATCCCAGCCTTCTCACCACCCAGTTCCATGCACAATGTTTCAGTGTTGCGGGCCTACAGCCAAGCACCCCACCCCAGTATTGCACCATGGCCCCTGGTTTCTCTGAAGTATAGCAGTGGTATGGCTAAATGGTTTTGTGATGGAATTCAGACACGCCGCAGATAAATGGATGTAATAAAATCAGGGAGCAAAGAGATCTCCAACGAGTCAAGGACAGATAAGGAAGGTTATATCTTAAGCTCTGCATTTTAGCCTGCATTCCACTTTTCTCTTAATCTCAAATATACTTGGAGTGAGAGTACTTTGTTGCCTCATGACTGTGTAGCAGCTACAATGGAAATAAACTACCAGTTTATCAAAATAAATATGAAAAATGTCCTTGAACAAATGACAGGATTGCTCAAGAGCAGTGGTGGCTCCACCAAGCAGGTATCATGCACATACACTCTTATATGGGCAAAATGACTTTGCAGAAAAGTGGTTGTACTACTTTTCTTTCACAAAAAAACCCAACAAGCAAACAAAAAAAACCCCAAAAAACCAAAACCAAGACAGTGCCTAACTGAGAAGGTAAGAGCT
>KL267408.1:70933-82687 GCA_000699545.1 Podiceps cristatus
GATGTATAAGCATTGGATTTCACATCCAAATATTAGAAGACCTTTTAGAGATTGGTTACAAGACCTTATACAAACAGAAAGTACTTGCTTGTTTAGATTTAAGTTAAATATTTACACTGTTCCACCAGAACTTTTGATGTAAATCAAGCTAATTTTCACCGGGGGGGACAGGGACAAACCCAAACAAACAAAAAACACAACAACAACAAACACAACCCACACAGACAAACAAAAAAAAAACACTCATAAAATACCATTAAGTAATATTAAACAGGACTTTTAACAGCTACCTTCTTTACCTTCTTATGATACAACGCCTCCATGCTTTGTTGAAACAGAGGGTTATTAGTAATAAAAAATTTTAAAAATCAGGGTTTTCACTTTTTTAATATCAATATGAGAAAAATATGAGTGAGCATTTCACATGAGTAGAAAGTAACAGCTGTTAGCAGTTTTTTTGTGTGAATCCAGACAGCGTGCTTAGCTAGAAAATGCTGATAAGAGGTTAAAAAAAAAAAAAAAAGTGAAGCACCCAGTTTATGTATTCATGGACATAGTTAATGGACATCAGCAGGGAAGATGTGCTCCCACACTTTTAAAAAATCAACAGGAAAGCAGAGCACACAATGCAATTCCCTTTTGCATTAAACTTATTAAGTCAAATCAATTTTTACGAGCACATAGGCCAGAGCTCTGGCACTTAATTCCTTTTGATCTTCCGCCTGCTAAATTCCGTTTCCCACTGTGCTACCATGCAGTTTATTTTTAACAGATAATTTGTTTGGACATCATTAAAAATAAAATGCTACAACTTCTAGCAGTACTAAGGCACTGAAATGCCTGTCAAGTTATTAACTGTCTGTGTACGCACATGCAAAAAATAACCATTCACACAAAGGGGGATTTTAGAATTAAGAAAAATGCCCAATTGTTCTGTTTAAGCGCATGAAGCAGACTGCGTACCTGATACTGACTTGCGCAGAGCCAGCATCACCGATAACTCACTCTATTTTCTATGCTCAAAGTGCAACTTCCAGTTACCATGGCTGTTAAGTGTCTGGAGAAAGAGACTGCTCTGAAGTGACAAGTTTTGAAGGGAAGCTCTTGTGACTGAGTCAATGGATTTGTCTTGTAATTACAATGATGCTAACTCAAAATCATGCTTTACTATGATTAGCACCCTGAAAGGCACATTTCCTAATTATGGATTCTTTTTCCAGCTGACTACTACTTAGAGTTAGTACAAGTGTCTTCTGTACAAATAATGCACATCTCTGGCACTAGAGACTTCATGCTGCTTAGTTTTTTCTGTCATGAGAATCATAAAATGGTTTAAATATAAATGTGCTCCGCTTGCAGCAGCTAGATCCACATTTGGATCCTTGCACCGTTTTGAGTACCAAGGGTTTAAATACCCCCAAGGCTGATGAACTGCATGAGGCCCTTGAGCCACGTGTCACAGAGCCTCGGTAACGGCTGTAAACAATATCATGAACTAATTATTCTGCATGCCTCGGTCAGGGAGGTAGGTCTGGGAGAAGGGCGGTGGCATATTAGCTGGGCCTGGGATGGTGTGGATCCAATAATTTGAATATTTTCACAGTTTGTGATAGCATCTCCATGGATTATAAAAGCTGTCATAATCCTGTGGTCTGCTAAATAACCTGACCTTTTTGTCTTGCTCTACCCCTCCTTGGCTTCTTTTAAATTAACGATCTACTGAAGCAGATATGAGTTCATGTTCTCAGAAGGGATGGTATTACAAAAGATAACCAGATACATGAGAAGTGCCTTCTTTGAACAGATACTCTGGTGAGTCTGAATCACCCATCTTTCAGTAAAACCCAAGCACTGTCAGTAACACGGAGGTATGACTCGAATCTTTTTATACCTAGAATCATTTTTGTACCTCTGCCAGAATTTTTTATAATCTAGGTTTCTGCTTTTGTTTCTTGTTTGTGTAATAACTTGGGAACCTGGATGGAGAACTGGGTTAGGAGAACCGTTGTTACAAGCTTTGCCCTTTGAGCACTTGCGGAACTGCTCAATAGAGTACTGTTTAAAAATTAAGTAAATGCGGGCTTAGTGAATATTACATACAAGTCAAGCTACTAGATGACACCTCCGTAGCCGAGATCAGCTTCACCAAGAGAAAATTCTGCATCACAACTTTGCTTTTGATATGCCTAGCAAAGATTGAGGACTTCAGTAGAATGTAAACTCTTTGAATCAGTTCGGATTTTATTACACAATAGAGATAATATGGCAGATTAGTCTTTTCAGATGTAGGCTATGTTCAGTAGAACACCTGCGTCTCTGAAGCCTGAAAAAAATATGTTTTAAAATGAGTTTTCATGAAAATTTTTTAAGAAGGCAAAGTTATGATGTGGATTTCAGTGAGAGAACCAAAGCCTGGAACCTGTAACAAAATTATTCTAAACATAAGCCAAAAAGATCCGAAACTACCCACCTAATCTTCTGCAGGGTAATCAAATGCGGTTCGGGAAATGTCAGGTATAATTGCCACTTACCTTCTTCAAAATGCGCATTTGTTTTATCTATCAGGTACAGAGCACATTTTGTTCTGACTTTTCTGTTCCATTTCTTTAACTCGGGTTTACGTCTTGCATCCAAGGCAGGATGAGCATAGATAAACTTCACATTTGTGGGTGCACGCTTCATTTACCCTTTAGTAGAAAATTACCTAGTCCTCCAATGAAGTTTTGAACACATGCTGTAAGAATAAACTGTACACCCACAAATATGAGGTTATTCTATGCTTATGGAACACAAATAGAACAATAAATATGAGGAAAACAAAAAATGTACTTTGTGAATAACACTCTTATAATGGTATTTGTAACAAAACACAGCCTAGGGTCTTTATATAAATTTTAAAATCAATTAATTAAGCAAATAATTGATTAATTTGGAACAGTAGATATGTTACTCTTCTGTATTCTATTTTGGGGAGGGGGGTGGTGCGGCTGGGAGATGACTGTTATGTTTTTTCTGGTAGATTCCTTATTTTCTCTTTGCAATAGTGCCATAGGTCACTAGAGAATTTATACCTAATGTACTTGCTATTTGGTAAAAAAACCACTTCTCATTCCATCTGAAATCAGATATTAAACAAATGAAAAAAAGATAGGAAAATTAGCCAAATCTATCATGAAAACTTGAAAAGTACATGAAAGTACCCCAGGTTGTTGGCATTTTTAATCAGCATGCTTAAAACTTAAAAACTAGAACAGCAAGCTCAGTCCTCTTCAATGGTAGTAAAGACTTCCCACCCCGCAACAGTTTTCTCAATCATTTTCTCCCAGTGCACTGCTCACTACAAGACTATGTTTGACAAGGAAATGTGTCATAATGTCTGCTGTTAATGTAATGTATTATTGAAACACCAAAATGAAGATGAATAGCAACTAAGGCAATTTAAATTCTACTTCAGCACAGAAGGTAGACAGAAGTGTGTTATATCTATTCCTATTTTAAGCAGCTGGAAGTTTGTACTCACACACCTTTGCTTTCCTAAAGCAATCCGTGTCACAGAAACTTGACCTTGGAATGCCAGCAGGTATGTTAAACTCCTCTATTACTTTTTCTGGTATTTGCTACAGTTTTTATTGGCTGATCATTTTCATCCTCTTCCACTGTCTAGAAAAGGACATAAAGCAAAAGGGCGAAAGTATAAGGGGATCAGTTTATTCCACAGTAATGTTCTTATTCATAACTATGTGTGTATATATATATATTGTGCACCAGTGGGAATACAGAGACATTACACATTTTTCTCTGTGCTTTGTTCTACAGAAAATTACCATCATCATGATGATATATTCTTGAGGTTGAGATGTAGATTTCGGCAGTGAAAATATTACTGATCACACTTTTCCAAGTTGCTAACTGTATTGAGATTTTGCAAATGATGCAAGATCTAATATATTGCCATCACAGTTCTGAGACTGCAATCTAAATCTAATGCTACTTTATTTCATTTGATCAGCTGAAGGAATTTTGATGAATTCCACACATCAACATATGTTTTCCAAAAGAATATTAGGGGTTTGCATTTCTTTTATTGATAAATTAGGTATCATTAAGACTGTCAAATTTTTGAATAACCAGATTTGTTTAAGAGGGATCTTTTCTTCATTCGGTGTCCATATTTTATTAGTTATATTTGTAGGTAGTTGATAACTCATTCAATATTTCTTTTCCTTATCAAGAGTTTTACAACAGGTTATTTATTTCTGAACTTACCACAACAAAGAGAACAAGACAAACTATAGTCCAAAAAGATGGATATGGGAAAAAAAGTTGCTCACTTGTTCTATGTCATGTCAGATCTTATCACAGCTGATAGAAGAACATAAATTAAAAGCAAAGGATTTAATTTTACATGTGTATCTAGCTACCTTAGGCAAAAATAGCAGTTTCCTATTTTGTCCGTAAGTGGGGAAGGTCAAAGTTAGTATTTGTAATCCAGCCATATCTGGCTGGAAGGAGATGGTTGTTACAAAGCAATGATAAAATCAATAAAGCATATTTATAAAGGTATTCTACTGTTATAATTACACTAAACTGAACAATGCCATCAACAAGCCACTTTCACAATATCTTGTTGCTGGACTAAAGTTAAACCATGAAGTTAATTGAGCATTAGTCTCGTATACTGTTCTTTAACAGCTGTGGGTTTTTTATTCAGTGTCGACGCCTGAATCCAAATCATTCAGCGTGAGAAATACAAGCTGAAGCTTGACCATCTTTGGATAAAGGAAGTAGCACTGTTCAGCTTAGCACAGATCAGGTTCATGTGAGGTAATCCTTAGTTTTAAGGTAGGCAATTCAAAACGAGAAATTTAAAATACCCTGAATGTCAGGGGTTTTATGTTAAAGTGTAGACAGAGGCATGGGTTTGTCACCTGACCTTTGTTGTCTAATTTTAGTCTAATTCCCAGGAGAGAAATGGCCACAGCCAGAGAGACCTTAAATCCAGCTCTTTAAGGAATGCGTGAACTATCCTCTAAAAGTGCTGTTCTCTCTAGTTAGGAAGGGACTAGATGGGGAGTTGTGAAAAATAGTTTAGATTAGACACCTACAGTCAAAATTAGGGTGTCTGAATCCTAGTCACAGCAGTTGCCAGTTGTCAGTGTTGTTCAGCTGTGAAAAAAACAAACAAACAAAAAACAAACAAAAAACCCACCAAAAAACCAAGCACACATACACACGCACAGCCCCCCTATCCCAAAACTGTTGTTAAAAAAAACAAGGAGGAGCCTAAGATATATTAGAAGAGGTATTTCCAAGAATCCTCAAGTTATGGAAAAGCAAGATAAAAACTGTTTTAAGGAACTGAACACCAGGTTGTCTGGATAAGTCTGCATTATGTTGCCATTCTGCAAGAATTTGATACCAAAAATCCTTTTTAATAATCAGGATGCACTTCTTGCATTTAGCCAGCAACAACATTTACTCTAGAGTAACACAAAAAAAAAAAAAAAAAAAAAAGGTAATTTCTGACTGTAGTCCCTAATCCATTTGTAGACAAGACAGTAATATTGAAAGTTGGTTATTGGTCAAACTGCTTATCTATTTTAAATTTTTACTCAGTGAAAGAAAGTTTCAAAATGGAAGGTAAATAAAATACACACTTTTCAGTTTCATGTAGGGACTCTATTGGCTCCTTCTCCCTATGCTAATTCAATAGCAATGAATGTACTGAACTGTAATGCCAAGTTTTTAACCTGTAAAGGTTAAAAAGGTTAAAAAAAAAAAAAAAAAAAAAAAAAAGGTTAACCTGTAAAGGTTAAAAAGCATTGTTACTGAAAGCTACATGGAGAGCACAGCAGGGATGGCCATCAGTTGCGACACCTGCCAGCCCTGTGATCCTGAGTGGCAGTGGGAGAGAATGCAAGACAGCCATTTCAAGAGAATAAATGAACAGCCAAATTGCGATAAATGTCCAGATTGTAAAATTAAACTGTCAAATAAAGCAGCAGCAGCAGCATGAATACCATATACTGAATTCCTCTCCTCAGGGACCTACTTCTCAGAGTCTCAAGGAAGTGTAAGAAGTTGCCTAGATTTGCACTGAAATTACAGAATATTTACAGCAGTGCCAACGAGAAATTTGTTGCCAGTTTTCACATCTGCATGGCTATAAAAAGCAATGGCGTTCAAATATACGGCTGCAGGTTAGCTGCCCTGAATCTATCCTGGACTGTGCCCTGCCAAACTGGCTTCCTTTCACGTTAAAGGAAAAAAAGATAAATGAGGAGATTCACTCTTCGGAAGTTGCTGCCTGTCAGTGAAATAGTGAATATTCAGCACTTCTGAGAAACCTGCTTTTAATGACCTCTACTTCTCAGTCATTTAAGTGCTAAGAACTGGAACAGCAGTGGAATAGCTATTTAAACAGAGGGGCTTAGCAGCTATCCCGAACAAAACCAGTTCCGTCTAGGAATATTAAACATCTTGGGACTGAACTCAGAAAGGCTGTGTTTTGTTGGAGTGGGGCGGGTTTTTTGCTTTCTCAGCCCTTCTAGATAAATTTCAAATGTGATCGCTAATGAAAGCAGCCTTGAGTGTAATCCCTCTGACGGCAAGTGGAGCAGAGCACGTTGGTTCCAGTGGCAGAGGGAGGGTCACAGTGGCGGCAAACCATTGATTTGGGCACTTTCCTCAGTGCCTCGCGGAGAGCCGCTTTGCCATCCACAGCTTATGTAGGCAGGAATATTGTTCACATCTAGAGAACAGGTGTCTTTCAGGTATACCTTGGTAAATTAATTTGTGGCCTGAGAGGTAGTCAGATACGCAGGAAAAAGAGGTCCCAGCGAGAACTGACTTCTCACCTTTCTCTGCACTACCACCGCTCAGTGTGCGGCAGCCATCATGGAGGCAGCTCCCTGACCCACCTGCCTCGAAGACATTCTGGGGTTAGGGACAGACCGAGAGGGTTTTCTGAATCTTGGTCTTACTCTCTTTGCGGGGGGGGCACCCCACAGGTGGGCATGGCCAGCTGTGGCCCTCCTCTGAAGCCCCTCGGGGCTGTTTCCCTGCAGAGGCGGGAAAGCCTTCTGAGGTGTGGGGAGGTGGGGGGAACCTTCTGGAAGGCAGGCAGAGGGAGCAGGGGGAGCCTGCCTGAAGCTCTGCAGTGTGTGGGGGAGGCAGCTCCTCCGAAGGAGACTGGAGACTGTCGAGGCCGGTGGGGCGGGAGGCCTGGGAATTAACAGCTGGAGCTTCAGAGGCCATGACAGAAATAAGGCTTCTCCCTGGAGGGGCCAGGAAGGCAGTGTGGTGTTCCTGCCCAGGAAACCACCAAGAACCCCAAAGGAAAGTTTCCATCTTGTCAGGACAGGGTAGACAAGAAGGGGAGGTCTATGTTCAACATTTTTTTCCTCCTTTTGCCTTAAAAAGCGCAGCTCTAACTGCTCTCTAAAAATCAAACACCCCACAACCCCCAAAAAACCAACCAAACAAAAAACCCCAGCTTTTTCCAGTGAGACTTGTGTCACAAGGTCTCGCTGCTGCTGCTGCTGTGGTGTGCTTGTACTGAGGGAAGGCACAGGAGGCTCCCCTTCAGTGCCCTGGCAGGTTTGGGGGGCTGGTTGTGGGGTGGGGTGCGCAGGGGCAGCTCTCCCTCGGGGACCATGCCATCCCCACGGTGACAGAGGATGGGCCACCTTAGCAGGGAGTTAGCATTTCCAAGGAGGGAACATCAAACCTCTTTGTGTAGCACAGTCATGGATGGCAAGTGCAAGGAAAACTTAATGAGCTTCGCAACTTCGGAGTCCTTCATTTTGTAACCTAACGACAGGTAAAAGTGAGTACCTTTAGTTCTCTTTCCTTTTTTAAAACTCTCTAACAAAATGAAAAAAACAGTCAAGAACAACCTGCCTGAGACAGATTCAAGGATACAGAGATGGATAGTTGCTAGGGCCACAAATCCAGCAGCGTTCCTTGAGCTGCTGAAATACTGCCCGCGCAGGTTCGCAGCCTTTGCTGGCTCTTGCAGCAGAACCTGTCAGCTCAGCTTGTTCTTCTGGGGTCCGTGGGCTCTTTTCCTACAAATATGCTGCATCAGGAAGTAACTGAAAAGGTTGCATCCTTGGCATTGACTGCACCCTGTTTTTTAAACACTCTCCTTACCCAACAAATAATAGATACAAAATGGCAAAAGAAACTGGTGCTAAGAGTCAATGAATGCTTAAAAATCCGTAGATTTGTAACTTTTTCCAGGCCCTAATTTCATACTCTTCTTGTTTCTACAGTTCACGGGAGCACTTATTGTGGGTGTTACTTGGATGAATAAGTTTTTCTTCGAGTGTGATGGTGGGGGTTCACTTAGCATTTACACATCGAGACAAGGAAATATAAACATTGGGCAAAGACTTCTGGATCAGACTTGCATATTTGCTTTTCTTGCTCTTTGTAATCAGTTGTTCTGTAGCTCAGCAATAGGGCCTCCAAGCACTGTAGAGGACAGCATTACCTTATTGCCACTTTCCTGATGCCTTTTCATCAGGGCCCTTCAGCAAGTGGGATTTAAATAGCTGTATCTGTCTTTTCAGGCAGCAGTGATCCTCAGATTTCAATTCCTCCTAAGGCTGGTTACAGAATTAAAGATGCCTGAGAAGGTATGTGTATTTTGAACACTATTGTGCTGTTTTGGGGGTTTTTTGTTGTGTTTTGTTTTGTTTTTTTCACATTTCCCAGATATACTGTCTCAGGTGAATACACACATGACATGTCAAGCATAAAAACTTACGTTCTTTGTTCAGATACTGGAATTTAGTAAATGCATACCTCTGTGTAGCAATGCCTTAACATTACATGCTGTAACAAGCTGACAATACATGAGATCTGAAACAAACACTTAAGGATTAATTTTTTCTTTTCTTGAAACAAGATGAACTTTTGCCAGGGCTGGAGGCCAGAGTTTGTATTCTAGTGCACAATATGGCAATGCATTGAAAGTTTCTAACACAGAGTATTGATTCTTCTTGTTCACAGGCCATGAGTCATGACAGCATAAAAGCAAATAATTCATTGTAGTTATACATCAGTTACCATACAAGTTAGGCACTCTCACAAGTTAAGATTCTTGTGTTTCAAATCATTGTCAGGCTATGTAATAAAAATTAATTGGCAATGTGATGGTATATTTAACAGAATGGTGCTATCTATCCTTTTTTTCTCCCTTGAATTGGCTGTAAACCCTGGCTTATCCAGAAGCAATTTCGTCTTAATTTTGTACCAAGGACTTTGATGTAATGAAGACTTTGGGTACTCCTTGGTGGTAGCAGTTGAGGAATTTGAGGCCTCAGAAGAGAACAGAAGTGTTTGAAAATCTCCTGCTCTGCAGTTAGCTAGGATCGATCAATGTGTGACATAACTTTTGGCCCAAGATTCTGCAATGACATTTAGTTAGATGGACTACCAGGGCTCTGGCAATACCACCAGAGTTCACCAGAAAATGAGTGGATTCCTCAGGTGCCCTCAGCCTGGGGACTCAATATCATGACTTTTTGTGAGACTGAAATAGTCCCATAATGCCACCAGGCTCATAATGCCAAAGTTAAGGCATTTTAGAATTAGCATTTGCCAATGATTTTTCTCCTTTTGACCACGCTGCGACATGCTTAGCCAGCCTACCATATAAAGCAATTTTATTATGTATGTGCAATAAACGGTATCTGCCAAAAGCGTGTGACTTACTACTCGTGCCTGTACTTACATAGTGCGGGTGAGCTGTAGGCAGTAAGGTCTTTAAAGTGTGTAAAGCTCTTGATGCTGTGTCCAGCATTAATAGAGACATGCATAATTACTGTACTGATACATAATTACTGTAGCATCAGGATTTTTCATCAAGGATGGAGCAGTCTCAAGTCCAGAGATACAAACCAAATTCAGAAATTTACGATGGGCAATATTTTCAGGTGGAAATACAGACACGTTGGGAAAAGGGGAAGTACATATTAACATTGTCTCTGCACTGAATTCCAGAAGTGGCCTTGGTAATTTTGCTTCCAGAAAATATATTGTACATGTTGGTGCAGCCTTGTTTTTGTGCACTCTCCATTCACAGAATAGCTTGAGCCTATGCAGCTAGAAATTCATGGAACCTGTGCAGAGATCTGTTAAAACATCCTATTGAGTCTAGCAGTGCAAGATTATTTTCTGAAGCTGCAATGTGTCCTGAGGGGCCACTTTAACTGTTTTTCTCATAGCCTTTAAAAATCTTCTCTGCTTTTCTCGGAAGAGTTCTCAGTTCTATTTATCTGTACAAACAAAGCAAAATTGACTCTCATTTAATTCAATTATGGATCAATGTGTGTTGCTGTACTTAACAGACAAGTGTGGAGATATGTGTTTCAGTTATAAAGTATAAGTAATGAAGAATTTGCTCCTAGCCATGGAGGAGAGAAATTAAGAAGCAGTAACGTGAGCTATGAAATTTAACTATTACCTTGTATAAAAAGGCAGTGAAAAACAGGGGAAAATGCATTGAGAGCATAGAAAGGTCTGTTTGCTGAGGAAAGCAGCTGGCAAAAATGTGGTTACATCCCTTTACAAGGTGTATGTAGTGACACATGGTACAATTAAGCAAATAATTGACATATAGTGTAGTTTGATATTGACAGTTCCTCCTTAGAGTGAGCTATTATTAAGGCAGTGATTTCCCTGCCTTTACTTTCACATACAGAGGAAGAAGTGTCATTATCAGTTACAATAATTATATTTTTGCCTCTGCTAGCTTGAAGTTTTCTATCACCTGGTGCCATGGAGCTTATATCCTTGATCACTGCATATGAGAGACAATTAATTTTGTCTAGAACTTTTACTTTCTCCTTTGTTCCATGCCTGCAGTCTAACAGCTAATTTCACACTAAGGACCTAATTACTTTACCTTTCCTGGCATTTCTCCTCTGCTTAAAGCATTCATAAAGACTGTGTAACTGTTTCTGAAGTCCTCATTACAGTTGAGAAAAACTTGCCTGGCAAGGAAATACTTTAAGAAATAAACGTGAATGTGTGTGTATTTTAAATGCTATTGAGCTCTTTAGCCTAGTGAAATGTCATAGTGCTATTTTAAAACAGAAAAACTGTTGCCAGTGTTCTGTCACACACTTCAGCACTTCTCTAGTGCTGAAGCAGAAGTGGGCATAATTAATGACAGGCCAATAGTATGTTCTACTTCCTAGCTGTCTCTCTCTCAGCTGAGATTTCTTTATACTGAAAAAAATACTGGATGGAGATGTAATTTTTAAAAGGTATTTCTGTCTTTTGTATATCTCAGTGTCTTTCCGACTGCTTCAACCAAGAACAAAGTCTAGAGTCTTCTAAAGCCTGAATTTGGCATGTTTACTCCAGTAGCATCAGGATTTTCATGCCTGTTGCCTGCTTCACACACCCCTCTCCCCTCATGTCAGTGAAGATTCCAGTGTTGTATAAACTAAGCTAATTTCTTCTAGGAAACCAGGAGCGTGGGGCAGCATTGATATTCTGCCACTACATAAAGTACTGCAGCTCTAAGCAATGTGCAATGGCACTTGCAGCCGGTGTTACCAGGATATCCATTTCTTGTCCCTCCTTTTCACTGCCTGTCTCTTCTATGCATCTTCGCTGGCCACTTCCTTCTCAGAGGGGAGGGCAATGGTGCTTGTATGTCTTCACTTCAACAGAGGATTCGTAAGGGGGCTTTGGGTGGCTTGTGCTCCATCTTTGCTCTTCTGCCCTCTGAAAGCA